>JADANK010000391.1:0-147500 GCA_021292215.1 Lophura nycthemera | reverse complement strand
CTATATAAAACATTCATGTATTTTCATACATATTTATAAACAGGTTATCTACTTTTCACAGTAATAATTTAAGCTACAAGGGTAAAAAATAAACTGCACAGTACTTTCCTCTCTTCTGCAGTCTTTTCCTAATGAAAAGACACTCCTTTACAAATGAAAATGACTAAAAACTGTACTGTCAAGCTCACTGGTGTGCATGAATACATAAAAAGCACGCACTTTCTTAAATATACTAAGCTTTTTCAGTCAATCATAGACTTCAGTAATCGTCTGATTTTACACATTCTAAGATGCTGAAGACAATCTAAAAAAACAGGTATACTGCAGAGAGAAACACTGTTATAGCTGGGGTCAGCCTCCTCTCTTTGGGTTCCCTGTGCTTCAGTGATATTTTCTAAAATAGTCTAATAATAAATAAGTACATAGAATAGCATTACTACTGTTTGTAGGTATGTGTTCATTTCAGATCCCTAGGAGAAGAGCATTATTTATATGGCTTTTATAGGTACTTTCTTGTGACAAACATTATTTCATAGACACGAACATCACTTACCATTTCAAACCATTTCCATGGCCAGGAATCACTTTAAGCAGATGCTATTTAATGCCTAAGCAGCAATTGAAAGCAGGCATGAATATCAGTGTTTCCATAGATCAACTAGTCAAGACTGTTCATTGTTCTGGTGACTTTATGACCTTAGTTGTGAACTATTTTTTCTCTTTGACATGCCAGATTACTGTTTGAGCCACTTTCTTGACTGAGAGACCCTAGAATTCACCAATTAGCTGAACTTGATCAGCAGCACCTTGTGTTTGTTGCTGCTGTTTACTGCTTTGAGAACATAGCAGCTCTAGAAAAATTCAGAAATCTATAGATACTATGTTTCCATCTCAATCTACTGATATTTATACACAAAATTTCTACTGTTGTAGATACAAACTGTATGTAAATGTGTTTAGCTGAACAGATTATTGATTCAAAAACCATCACATGTATTTTCTTGTGGGTCTTGGGAATGAACACATAAAGACTAAAGTATTTTATTTAAACTTCAGAGGAGGATTGTTGATGTTTTGCAGTGGCACAGTAGCATTTTATAAGAAGAATAATATTACAGATCCTTTTAAAAAATAATAATAATTTAAAAAAAAGTTCCAGGAAACTCACAGGTCATATTGGCGTTTGCTTTTATTCCTCTCTTTAATGAAAGGAAAGAACTCAAACTTCATAAAATATTATTCAGGTTTAGCTGTTATTTTCCAAATATAATGAAGATTAGGAAAACTGTCTCTTACTGATTATGAATCAAAAGTATTCATAATTAAAGCTCCTGTTCTGCACTCTGACTTTGTCTGCTCTCTTTCCAGTGCTGCTAAAGATTCCTATTACTGACTGGTTTGTACAATGGGAATTTAAAGAAGGACTTTTTCCTTTGTGTACAGATAATTCTCAGTGAAATCGGAGGTGATGTGTAAGAAATACAGGATTGAGTCCTTTTTGTTTTCTGAAATCTAGTTATAAGAATCTGGAATTACATATTGTTTCCCTACATGTCACCTATGGTTCAGATCTCAAAGAACACAAGAAACATGACATGACATGACATGACATGACATGACATGACATGACATGACATGACATGACATATAAGCTTCTTTCTTAATATATTTTTTAATATTTTACATCTGCAAAGCAGTGTGAATAGAAAATGATAAAAGTCATCTTGAATTGATGAAAATCTAGGAGCAAATGTAGTATGTGTCAGATTAGTATAATATATAATGTAGAAGTGAGGGGCGATATTGCAATTCATTATATTTTAAATACTTTGTGAGATGTTTATCATTCTTTTACTCCTATTCCTGTTCATAGTTAAAATTCTTCTTTCTGTAAATAATTTGTTCTTCATTGTGTGTTAATTCACTGTAGTTCTGTCAGAAAACCACTAAGAAGTTCAAAAGCATGCTATCACATAATATAGTACCGTTTAGCTGGAACCACTGTCTTCAATTTCTATTTAATTATATTAAGTAAGATGTAGCCCTATATTTTATTTTTTCACACATTTTTTGTTTGTTTGTTTGTTTCTTATGAAAAAAATATATTGTTTATTGTCTTGATTCTAAACTTAGAATTTTATATTGGGTTTATGTGGCATGGTTGTGGTAGTGAGGTGCCTGCAGGGGTAGCTTCTGTAAGGAATTCAGAAATTGCTTCAGGTGAGAACAGAGCCAATTCCAGATAACTCAAAAGAGAGTTAGCATAACATAAGCCTGAGAATAATGCAGGTTGAACACCTGAGAAAGCATATTTAAGAAAGTGTAAAAACTGATGCATAGGATAGATATTGGAGAACAGTGAAAAATGTAAAGACTAGCAATCCTTTATCAAGGTCATAAAAAAGAAAGAGGAGGAGGTATTCCAATTGCTGGAGCAGAAGTACCTCTGCAGTCCACAGAAAGCCATAGAGGAGCCCACTGTGCAGCAGTGGATGTGGCCTGAAGGAGGCACAAACCAGAGAAAGGCCCCAGAGGAACAGTCTGGGGCCACAGTTGCAGCCTGTGGAGAAAAGCCTACAATGGGGCAGGTGGACTGGGCGAATTGCTGTTCGTGGGTATCCATGCTGGAACAGTGAGTTCCTAAAAGATGGGCCCTGAGGTATGGATCTGTCACCAGTGAGAAGAGACCAACCCCTCTCTCACAGTAATCTGCTCTCAGGTATTTGAAGAGAGCAATAAGATCTTCCCTCAGCCTCCTCTTTCCCAGATTAAACAGCTCCAGTTCCTTCAGTCTCTCCTTATAGGGCATATTCTCCAAATCCTTCACAAGACTCGTTGCCCTCCTTTGGACCAACTCCAGCACACAATGTCCCTTCTGTATTGTGGTGCCCAAAACTGAACACAATACTCGACATGGGGCCTCACCAGTGCCGAGTACAGGTGCAGGATTACTTTCCTAGTCCTGCTTACCACATAATTCCTGAAACAAGCCAGGATGCTATTGGCCTTCTTGGCCACTTGGGCACACTGCTGGCTCATATTCAGCTGACTGTCCATTAATACACCAAGGTCCCTTCCCATCAGGCTTTCCAGCCACTCCTCCCCAAGCCTGTAGGGTTGTCTAGGGTTGTTGCGATCTAACACTTGGCCCTATTGAAACTCATAGTTTACCTTGGCCCATCAATCCAGTCTATCCAGGTCCCTCTATAGTGCCTTTCTCCCATCTGGCAGATCAACTCCCCCTCCATCTTGGTGTTGTCTGCAGACTTACTGAGAGTGCACTCAATCCCTTCAACAAGGTCATTAACAATGATGTTAAATAGAAGACGCCCTGGTACCAATCCCTCGGGGACACTACTTGTGACTGGCTGCCAACTGGATTTAACTCTATTGACCACAACTCTTTGGGCCTTGCCATCCAGACAGTGTTTCACCAAGAGGAACAAGCTTCTCCACAAGAATGTTGTGGGGGATAGTGTCAAAGGCTTTTTTAAATTTCATCTGTCTCATTCAAGTGGAGGATATAGAAGAGGATGGATAGAATAAGAATGTTTTCAGTTTTCTTTCAGTTTTGACCATTCTAATGTATTTTCAGCTGGCAATAAATTACTTAATATCCCTATGCTGAGTCTATTTTTCATTTCATCATTCGACGAATGATGTTCCTGCCCTTAACTCTACCCATGAGTTTTTTTTCATCATGTTTTCCCCTGCTTCTGAAGAGTAAAAGAGTGGTATGGTGGTACATAGTTACCTACTGCTGTTTAGCAACCACATTCTGTTGACAGTCACTGACCTAGCAAGAAAATGTTTTTTTCTCCTTGAATACCAGTAACATAAATACCTGCAATAATTCCCTTAACCATTTAAATATCCAGGAGAATCCACAATTTCCTTTCTTTCAGCTTGCTACAAGCTAAGATAGCCAATTGGTTTAGCACTGTCTGCTTTAGTATAATTTCACTGGCTGTACTGTAGAAGTCATCTTTGAATTTCTGTCACTGGGATATGTCTGCCTGCAATATACATCATCACGTCTTTGAAACCTGATCAGAAAATATGTTTTCTGCCTCAGATAGATCTTTGAATTCCTTTATCTTTTACTTTGTATTCAGCACTCATAAATTTTTAAGAATACAGCTTCTAAATAAAGTTTGCATATAATAAAATACTTAATTTTTGTACCTTTTTTTTTTTTTTTTTTTCATTTCTAGCCATTTCACTGGGAAAAAAAAAAAAAAAAAAAAAAAAAAGATTAAATATAATAGCAGTAACTCAACTAAATAAGGAGGAAAAATGAAAATCAGAATGACAGTAGGATAAATGTATTACAATGTTCCATTTTTAATTCCATCTTCAGAATGCTAAGGAACAAGGCACAGTCACAGTAAGATGAAAGACATACAAACACAAAGAGCACTAGCAGTTTCCCTAAACTGCAGATATGAACTGAACAACTGCTTATTACATAGCAGTGTTTGTCTTTCTTCTAATGTGGCTGTAGAGGAAAGAAAGTAAAAATATCCATGCACAGAAAAGTGTATTATATAAAGTAATATAATTCATGAAGATTCTTGTAAGAGATAGACTTGAGGGAATGTCCAGAAATATTGTGTTGAATGGACCAAGGTAATTTTTTCTTGAGCAACTACACTTCAACAACTCCAACTTACATGATGTATGAGATTTGATAATTTAACTCACAGCATGTTTTGTTTTCCTAAAATTGATCCAGTTACCATCATTAGAAAGGCTTCTTTTAAATCCTACTTCTTGTAGTTCATATTCAGAAAGATATTTAAAAACAACCAAAAAGTACATATTGTTTGTTAACATTTTACACTCATATGATTCTTGAACTCATAAAACCTAGTGCTTTTTGAAATTTGTTTTGCTGTACTTGAGTATAAATCATTGTCATGGTTTTGTGATTTTTGGTTTTCGGTATTCCACATCATAACATCATGTGGGGCAGTGGGAGTTTAACTGTTGGTGCTCAAGCTCTGGGTACCTGCCTGGAAGAGAAGAGGAACTACATTCCCCAGGGGACTTTGCGGTCACAGAGAGTCTCGAGATACAACTCCTGGCAAGGTCACCTGATGCGCCTTTCTTTTGCCTGCTCTTCGTCAGCTCTCCTCCCCTTTTCTCCCGGCTGCTCAACTGGACTGCGCATCTCACCTCAGCCCTCCGCGTTGTGGTGAGGCCTACCCACCTTTCGGACATTCTCTCTTCTCATTATAATTTTGATTTATTAGCTTTAAATTTAATTATATTGTATTATAGTTGTGTTATCTTGCATTCCGATATATATTTAGTAAATTAGTTTTTTTTCTCCTCAGATCGTTGCCGCTGTTTTTAATTTTTTGGGGGTCCCTGTTCCCTTTTTTCCGGAGGCGCGGACTGCGGATCCCTCTCCCCGCAGTCACGGAAGGGCCGAACCCCCCGTAAAACCTTGAACAATCTAGTCATAGATGTGAAAATCGTTCAGGTTGGGAAAGGCCACTAAGATACTCTAGTCCAACTATCAGTCTGTACCTGTGATCGCTATAAACCAGCCCTTAGTTGGACTCTACAGTTTTTAAACCTTCCGGGATGGTGACTCCACCAGTGCCCTGGGCAGTCTTTTCCAATACTTCAACACTCTTTTTGAGAATAATATCCAACCTGAACCTTCACTGAAATGACCTAAGGCTGTGACCTCTTATCCTTTCACCAGTTATGTGTGAGAAAATGCCAACTCCCACCTTACTATTTTTCATTAAGTTGTAAAGAGTGATAAGGTCTCCCCTGAGACTCCTCCAGACCAAAGAATACTAATTCTCTAGCCATCCCTCATAAGAATTGTGCTCCAGACCCTTCACCAGTTCATTCCTTTCTGGACAAATCCGGGCCCATGTTTGTAGGGGGGCCAAAACAAACACAAGGGGCCTAGTCCAAGTTAAAAGGTGTACCTCTTGTTGCTGCCATTTTTCAATGCAACCAGGATGCATTGGCCCCTTGGCCACCGCTGGCTTATGTTCATCTGGCTGCCAACTATCACCCTCAGATCCTTTATCTCTGTGCAGCCTTCTAACCACTGTGTTCCAAGCCTGTAGCAATGCATGAGGTTTTTGTAACTGAAATGCAGAACTCGGCACTTGGTCTTCTTAAAGTTCATACAATTGGACCCATCCAGACCTCTCTGCATAGCCTTCCTATCCTCACACACATTGACACTACCTCCCAACTTGATGTCCTCCAAAAACTTACTGAAGGTTTATACTGAAATTCATACTGGAATAATGGAGTCATAATCAATGTGTGTGCATATAATACTCAAATAATAACAATTAAGGTTAGATTTCATAAACCAAACTTTCTTCCTAGACAAAAGCCAATTGATAATATTTGGAAGCTACTTTATACTGCATATTCAGAGAGAGTATGTCATTTTTAGAAATTCTTTCAGCAGATATATGAACAATTTTATAGATTGTCCTCATGCAATGTAGTCTCAGAAATTTCTACAATACTAAGATATAAAAGTTATTATGAGCAAGTGTTACTATGAATCTCAAAGCACTGATGTTCTGTCAAAATAACATTCTTGCAAGTAATATTGTATCCTTGGGAAAATGAATTTATAGAAATTTTACTAATATTTTACCCTTTAGTAACTATTTTTTGCCAATTTTTGATACTTAAGAAAATATAGTAGAAAATTCTAGTGAGAATTTTTTCTCAAGTGTTATCTTTTCTCCTGGTGCCATGCTGTGGCTTTGTTGCTGCATTGCAGCTATTGTGGAGACATGTGACACTAATGAAAAATAAATACAATAATAAAGAGAAAATAGATTAGTTTGTCTTCAAGTGGAGTATAAATGTACTAAGATAGCACAACTGAAAAAAAGAAAAAAAAAAAAAAAAAAAAGAGTGTTTTACAATACATTTATGACACAGACAGATTTCACCAGAGGAAAAAAAAAAAAAAAAAGAAAAGTCTTCAAAGATTTTAATAGTAAAAAAATTTCTTTGCTATAGAATTCTGTCCCTAAAATGACTCTTGTTGGATACTGAAGAATGTGAAATATTCTCACATACTTTCATAACATTTAAGGCCTTGAATATCAAGAAACCAATTGGTCCTTGGGTTGGAGGGGAGAAAGTTAGGTATGAATAGAATGGAAGCTTTCTACTCAGTAATCTTGTAGCTTATTTTACAGCTTTTAGTTGAATTGCTCTGAGGTTCTCAACTTCCACCCTTCTTACCCTATTAGTATTATTGAATGAAAACAACATCAACAAAAAAAAAAAAAAGCGGTATATTTCATTTCCTTGTTACTCTACTGAAACTGCACCTTTATGTAATGGTATATTCAATATATTAACTTCTTCAAAAAAAGAAGAAAAAAAAAAGGAAAAAAAAAAAAGGAAAAAAAAATGTATTGCTACAGTACATCAAACTGGATGTGGTAGTTTTCTCTGACTGTAAATGAGTGTAAGTACTAACTTTCTTCTAAAGTTACAGATGGGAATCTAAAACATGCTTGTCTGCTACAAAGATAGATAAGCAGCGTGTCACCCAGTTATGTTTTTCTACAATATTCATATATAAACATTCCATAGCACCTACTAAATTTCTCTTTGAAGTAACCAAGGGTTAAAAATTATAAAAATAATAACTTTGAAATATTTCATTAAAATCAAGTAAACACTCGTAGAAAAAAAATCATTTCTGAAAAAGAAACTGTGAAGTTAGAAAAAAAAATTGTAAGAAAACTATTATACATCTTAGCTACTTACATGCTTATTATCCTTTTAATCAGAAAAATAAAAGCTTTCACAGTAGGACTTTTTTTTTAGGATTTTTTTTTTTTTTTTTTTTTTTTCCAAAATACTTACAACAATGTAAAGGTTTATCACAGAGATTTTTTCAGACATATATTTGCACAATTTTTAAAATTTGTTTTTATCTTCAGGGCATTTTTTAATGTACAAATTTGCAATATTTGTTTGCAGATAAAGAGCAGGTCACATCTTCTTTACTGCACATTTAACACAATCAGATTAGTTGCATCAGTGTTCAATTAGTTGTAAACAGCAGTCTCAATTATTTTAGAATCATCAATGAAAAATTATGAAAATATACTGTAAAAAATATCTCTTGTTTTGGAAAGTACATGTGCCTTACTGATATATCACTAACAATATAACCTTTGTTCATTTTAACATGAAAATTTGCCCTTTTACAGCTCTTTCATCATCAAATAATACAAAATCACATGATTTTCCTTGAAAACTTAATTTCTGATCTTTCCTACTACAACAGGAATTTAGCTTTGCTGTTGTTTTTAAAAATCACTTCAAAGCAAACAAGATTATTAGTGATTGTAAGTATTCTTATATTCTTACTATATTTTCATTGTATGTTATATTTTTAGTGTATGAATTTAATCTCCAATAATTTTTGTTTGATACCTCTCTTGTAAATATTTTTCAAATTTCTTGGTGAGCAGTTGCAGCTTTCAGTACCTAAAAATAGCTAGTCTTAACACTTAATTCTCACTGAGAGCACAATACAAATGCAGATCCAATAGTGTATATCTAACTACATAATGCTTTCTGATACTTTATGGTGTTTTACGTAATTAATGAAGAAAAATATTCTCCACAGCCAACAACAGGCTTTGGACACGTTTGTTCCTTTGCTTTCTATCACAGAATGGCAACTGAACTGTAGTCATTATGAAGCTTCATTATACATTGATATTTTTTATCTTTTAAAATTGCTACAAAAATAACTGCAGTTATCTCTTTGAAATTAAATAATGAAAGGAAATATTTTGTAACTGTACCTATGAATTTATTTCAAAATGATTTAATGATTAAGTAGAACATAGAAAATAATAAATTGTAAGACAAAAGTCAAACTTCTCCACATTGTAGAATACAAAAGGAGTATTGTGGCTCACGCCACTGATACTGTTGATTAATTCTTGCTTCTTTACTAGTTTTTGTGGAGAAATTAACCCTATCCCTCTGCCCCCCACCACTAAATCTGATATTTTTCATTAGTTCTATATCTGTCCTGATTAAAATATTTAAGGGTAATTAATATAAAGTGTCCATGTGATGAAAATTCAACAATTAGAATTGTTGAAATTAGGTGATTTTTAAGATCTCTTCCGACCCAGGCTGTTCTATGAGTTTATGATTCTGAGATTTGGAGAGGACTAACAAAGATCATGAAATCTAATTGCCTGATTATTTAAGGGCGTAATTGAAAGTACGCTGTTGAAGCCATTATCCAAATACTTTTTGAGCGCTGACAGGCACTGGGTATTAACCATCTCTTTAGGCGATTAATGTGAATAAGAAGCCTGTTCCTGTGTTTGTCTATCTCATGATAAATAATTTTTTAAAAATCTTTTTTTTTTTTTTTAAAAAAAACAAATCCACGGATACAATCTTTTTTTTTTTTTTTTTTTTTTTTTTTTTTTTCCCTTGTGGATTTTTTATTCCTTCACAAAATTAAACCACTAACTTAAACAGTTTTGCACATTTTAATTCTCATAGCATTGTCTCAGACATGAAGCTACCCACTGAAGGGCTGTAGTATGTTGCTATAACCCAAAGAAGTGGCCTCGTAAATAGACAGATTCCTTTCTTCACTGCAAAAAATGTTTTAGGTTTTCTATTCTAGAATATATTTTCATTTAGAGGAGAATGCCTTACAGTTAAAGGACTAAATATTCCCCCTTTCTCCTTCCGTATACTGCACGAAAATGTTTAGAGACCAGTTTAGAACCATTGCTTGTAAAGTTTTGAGAATTACATAATCTTCTTAAAGGGCACAGTTGGTATGTTTTTCTCAGTGGACCATCTGTAATAGTGGACAGCCAGAATGCAGCAAGTTCTAAGAAAAGAGACTAAAAAATGCATATTTTTTGAAGGTTTACACATCATTCCTTTGTAATATCTCTGTGTGGTTCCACATGTCCTTGCCATGAGCTAACAACTATGATTTTTTTGAGTTCTTCACAGCTCAATTAGCCTCATATTTCAAGTTCAGCACATGATTTGCGATCATGGAAGGATAGATTATCAGTGTAAAAATATCTTTAAGACATCTGATAAAATAGTTTCTATGCTAAAATTGCATTTATTTGTTGCCATTTCTGAGGCTTATTCTTTATTAATTTAGCATGGAAAGTGATTTAACTGGGATCTGGCTCAACTGAGGCAACACTAAAATATAGTCTTGTTATTACAAAACAACATGAAACTTTCTTCATCCAAATGTGAGAAATACTTCCAAGTGAAAAAAAAAAAAAAAAAAAAAAAAAGTCTGTAGGACAGAATATTGAGAATGTGAGACAGTCCCAAGGTTATTCAAAAGAAATGATAGAGGAGATTCAATGCAATTAGTGCATACAAAAAAAAGAGAATCCACTTTCCTGTGCTGGAAAAGGCAAGCAAATAGAAAAATCTGATGTATAGTTGCAGTTCCCATATTTAGCTTTCCTGAATGTTTCTTTTATGTGCAGCAGCATGTGGTAGACAACATGGAAAAAAAAAGAGGGAAAGAAACCAACTTCCTGATGCATGAAAATCTAAACATGAGCCAGCAGTGTGCTCTTGCAGCTCAGAAGACCAATGGCATCTCAGGTTCCATCAGAAAAGGAGTGGCAAGCACAAAGATGGAGGTGAATATTATATACCTCTTTCTTATAGTGGTTTGCAACTTTAAAAAGTTCAGGTATAAATTGCTGTGAAGCACAAACAGGAGAAAATATCTGCTAGCGTGGAAACTAGGCCTAGACAAAAGGCATCCTTGAAGTGCAGATGAATACTGTAGGCATCTTGAAAATAATAATGATAAAAATGAAACAACAAATTGAGGAATCTCCTAGGAGAATAGGATTTGATGTGAAAACTAAAATTTTGACGAAATAAAGAGAAACAAAAAGCATGATCCTTAATTGGCTGCCTCAGGAAGAAGACTGAAACTTACAGCTCTTGTAATTGCCTTAGTGTTTGTTTCCTATGGGTTCTTAAATCTCATCTAAAAATGCCTTGATTTTTAACTAAAAATAGACCTTAATTCTCTGAGAAACTTCCTATGATAACTGTTCTACTTTCTGGAGCACTTCCTGCAGCCTGTAGGGATAGTCCACTTTTCCATAATGGAAGGTGTAGGAGGAAGGAGTGGCAGATAGAAAGAGCAATGCACTCATCATACACTCCCATCTATCATCCCCTGTACTCTATTCAGTGTTGCAGATGGAGAGTGTGGAAATGGACTAAATGTGAACCAGAGAAAAGAAAATGTGTGTGTGTATAGAGAGGAAGTTGTTGATTTAATGTGTGTTTTTATTTCTTGTGTTTCAAATGTATTTTAGCTAGCAATAAATTATATGAATTTTCTCTGAATTTAATATGCTTTGTCTATGATAGTCTTTTCTCAAAGAACTTCCTGTCTTTATCATAAACCTTGTTACTTTTTATCTTGTTTTCTCCCTATGTTTTATTAAGGGATGGGAATAAAGGAGTATCTGAATGGATACTAGCTACTGGACGTGGTTAAACCATTACATTAGTGAAGTGGAATGCCTTCCATCATAATACACTGGCTAGTCATCAGCATACACTTCCACATGAATTCTTTTGTCAATACGATGCAGTAGCTATTCATGAACAAGAAACTAGAGAAGATATTAATATGGATCAATAGACCACAGTGTCAAAGAAAGCATCATGACATACACAGCCAAAGTGCAATTTTATTTAAAAGTTCATTATTCTTTGATATTACGTTTCATAAATTCAGAAAACACTTGGATAAGCAGTTGCGCCAAGAAAGGAACCTACTATATGTATTTGCACATAGTTGCTGATGTTGGTATTGTTTTGCTTTGTTTTGTTTTGTTTTTTTCACCAAAAAAAAAACAACTAAATTTTTGCCTTTAGATGTATGGTTTATTTTTAACTTCTCCCTTTTGGATAGGGACTTGGGTATGGGAACTGTGACATTCACAGATCCACCTACTTCAATGATCAGAACATCAAAAAATCAGGCCACAAAATTTAGATAGATTAAATAAATATTTAATTGTAAACACGCAAGCTAGAATATTGAATGAATAATTTTGCAATGTGATAATTTGTGTTCAATAGATCAACCTTTTTGCAGTTATTTCAAGAAGGGCTGGATAGGACAGATCTACTAAATGTAGAATCTTTTTTCAAGAATTTTAAAACAATGAAACCAACATAGATATGCACAGGAAAACTACAGCACTTTAAAACCTGCTGAAAGACATGATCCATTCAAACAAGTCAGTTTTTAAAGTTCAGCTGTCTTCCATTCCAGACAAACTGGGAACAGCTTTGAGGTGGATAACAGTGGAAATTGTAGATAATTAACATAATATGACAATAAATCATATTATTAAAAATGGACTATTTTGTAAAACAAATTATGCAGAAATTACTGCAAACTGATTGTGACGCGATACATTTTTTTAAGCATCGTGTCTTTTCAGAAGAGGTAGGATAGTTTCTCTCAAGATAGATTCAGTATTAATTATACAATATAACTGATAATACTGATCCAGTGGTCAGTATTATATTTGCATCAAGACTAGAAAATACTAAAATGAAAGTATGGATTCTTTGTATCTGTAAATAAACACAGAAGAAAATTATTATCTGTACTCAACAGGTGGAGAAACTAGCCTAGATCAGCGGGCAGTTCAGTCTCTATTACAACAGTTCCAGGTAAATTATCATCCCATAAACTATGAAGTCAGCATAATACTGAACTGCCAAAGATAAGACTATTCTAATATTATTTTCTACATTGTGAGCAATAATTTTCCTGTTTACTATTTCTTCAGAAATAAACAGCAGATCCAAACAAAAAGTTCAACTTCTGTTTTACAGACTTTAATAGCTTTTGATTGCTGATGCACACACTTTGTTCACTGTAAGTTAAACAAAGGAGACAGATTTCTACCTGAAGAAGCATGTCTGTCAAATGTGTGGTTAGCATGGTGTTTTGCATAAAGTTGTGTTATGGATGGCTAACACACTGACTAATGGATTTTAAGGACAAATATGCAATTTTGAAGGATAAGTACTCTTCCTAATTTAGCAACCAAAAAGAACTGATTTTTTTTTTTCCTCCTGCAAATATATGCACATTTATTTACGGCCGATATATCAATATATGACAACAGATGCAGAAAGTAATCTAGCATTAAATTAAATACATTTCATAACCTGCTCACTTTAAATGTGTTATCTTATAATATATTATGTATGCAGTATTACACAGTGACACTACCCAAATGACAATCATAAGGGCCTGTGCAAAAATCAAAAAGTCTGTTTGATGAGTTAAAATAACTTTAGATTTTTTATAAAAATTAATTATTTGAAAATACTAGAGTCTTGTGTAATTGTTTCAGCACTTCTTTTTTTTTTTTTAATTTATTTTAAAGGGTAAGAAAAAAATTCTTGATTGTCTATCAGAAAAATAACAAAGAATACTTATGGTATTTTTAATATATGTTATATGACAAAAAAATTAAAAACCCATTTCTTGCAAGTCTTAAAGTTCTACAACATACACAATCTATACTCAATGTTGAAAAACATTATTGCCTAATCTAAACTTCATGTGCAATGTCATTACTGCTTCTCCAAGTCACCACGTGCAACTTATTCTTTTTGGAATAGAAAAGCAAATGGTGGTGGTTTGGACATAGATGTTGAAGATTCTTCACACCAGTATTTTGTTACATTTTGTTGCCATGTAACAGAATACAGCTGAGGGGCAGTATGACAAAATGGTGTCTGACGTGGAAGCAAAAGTGTGTAATTTAATTCCTCCGTACAGAAAAAAAAAATGCATCCACTGACATTTCTTGACACTGAATGTTTCTGGAGACCACACTGTGGATGTGAGCAGAGTGAGGAAGTAGGTGACCCTTTTCAGCAGTGGCAACAGCAACAATGGGTCACTTTTGCTGGTACAGATTTTTACAAACATGGAATTTGGTCTCTTGTTTATTGCTGATGAAAATGCATAGCTAATAGTGGTGCCTATGTCGAAGAATAGTGTTTTGTAGCTGAGAACTCATTTTATCAACTATATTTTTAGTATCTATTTTGATTTTCACTGAAATAAATAGGATGCATTATTTTCAGAGCAACCTACATAGATAATGCACAGGTTACAGAACTTCCCAGTTCTATTTCATTCAGGGCTTTGTCTGTTCATCCAGTACAAATCAGGTTAAAAATCAAATGAACAATTTTAACGTTCAGTTTCCTTACAATATATTCTCCAGTTCCCCCTCCCCCCCCATGAGAAGCTATGGCATTCAAATAAAACATCTAGCTGCAAGCTATGATGGGTACAGATTTCTTAGTAATAAAGATACCAAATAATGTTCAGTGATGAAGAAAATAAAATTTTTGTTAATCTTTAGAGTTTTTTTCCTTTCGTTTTGGAAAGGAGAAGGTTCCTCATTTGATGATTAAGGTTTGTAATTAAGTTACTGTATTCGAACACCAGTTTTTAGCTGAAAGTTTGACTTGTTTAAGAAGACTGAAGGATAGTCTGGTTATGAAAAATAATATAAACTGAGTTTCCTACAAAATTTCATAAGTTGCTCAAACTACGTTTGAATCTATGATTCCAAAAACAGTTATTATTTAAGACATAATCTGTAGGATTTACCAAGTAATTTGTGGGATATATATTTCATCCTTGAAAAAAAATAAAGAATATTCATATGCAATTTTGTACTTTTCACACTTCAAATTGTATTTTGATTTAACAACGTGTTATCATCAGCTGTTGCTTTTATGAAAGACCTTGATTTCTATTTTTTTTAATTAAAAAGTTGAATATTTACAGCAGGTATAATATGTTGAGAATGTATACTCCATTACAATTTGATAGATTTTCAGGATTTTATATGCAAAAATAATCACAGTCAAAATCAAAGAAACAACATTTGACTAATATCACAAATCAAACAAAAAAGGAATTGATCTCAAGCAGTTAAAAAAAAAAAAAAAAGTTATTTTTAAAGGATCATTTCTTTCCCATACACCTTAAAACTTATTTGGAAATTCAGGAATATATTTGTTTTGTGTGTTACTTCAATACATTAATGTAACAAATAATATCTGAATGGGAAAATGTCAAAAATCCCATTAAAATGATAAATCGCAGATATGGTCATATCTTTTAATTAAATCTCGTTGAGAAAGCAGATTGGAACTAAGTTAACTTTGAGGTAACAGAGTGTAAGTTCCATTTATTAAGCAGAAGATCAAAGAAAGAATGGAACTGCAATGGCCAGTAAGTTATTTAAAAGCTGTTTTAATTAAAGAATGTTAGCTAATATTGAATTTAAATGTGTTAGAGGCAGCAGCCCTCTGATAATAAAGCTGGGAGATATAGTTAGCATGTCCTTTATAAATAGTATCTTCATTGATTGAATTGATGCAGTTCTGAACACAGAGACTTGAGGGGAAAAAGATAAAATAAAAATAAAAATAATAATAAAAAAAACAAAACAAAAAAAAAAAAAAAAAAAAAAAAAAAAAAAAAAAAAAAAAAAAAAAAAAAAAAAAAAAAAAAAAGGGAAGGGAAGGGAAGGAAGGGAAGGGAAGGAAGGGAAGGGAGGAAGGGAGGGAAGGGGAAGGGAAGGGAAGGAAGGAAGGGAAGGGAAGGGAAGGAAGGGAAGGGAAGGGAAGGGAAGGGAAGGGAAGGGAAGGGAAGGGAAGGGAAGGGAAGGGAAGGGAAGGGAAGGGAAGGGAAGGGAAGGGAAGAGGAAAGTGTTCTTCAGTCCTTCAATATCCCATTTTATTTTTTACATCACTTTGTTTTATAAAATAATGTCAGTCTTCCTAAAACTTGTGGAGGAAATTGAGGGTGAAAATTTCTACCTTTGAAAGTATTGCATCTCTAATAAATCTTATATGAACTGTACTGCAATTGACACAAAAATTGTTTACTTTCATTTTTATCCCAAGTGGTTTATTTCCCAGAACCTATGTAAATTCTTCTTTAGCTCTTGTTTTTTTTTATTTCAGTGTTGACCACTAAAATGTAACTGATCTGTTTCAAAATTCCTGCTGTTTCATGAGCTTTGTTACGATTCAACATAATCTATTTCCTACTGATGTTGGAAAACATAATAAGGTCACAGCAGGGAAGTTTTAGCTTCATTAAAGCACATTATTATATAAAATAAAATGATCTAGGGTAAATTGGTTTTGTCCTTGTGGTACAGTTTGCATATATTCACATTAATCTGAGCATATAAAACAGCAATTGCTAGCCTTATCGTATTACAAATGAGCCTCCTTATCTTTTATTTCACCATAGGAACCTCTAGTGGCAGATGGATATGTCAATACTTCATATTCCAGGTGATATTTACCTTTGTTGTATCAAAAGATATTAAACCTCACTGCAAGAGCTGGGAAAAAAACAACAAAAACAAAAAAGCATAGATAATAATAATAACATTTATTTCTTTTTTCAAATTATCTTGAAATCTTTGTTTTTGTCCAGCAAATAAAGATTTTAGAATTATGTAAAAAAAAAAAGAAAAAAGAAAAAAAAGAAAAAAAGCAAGAAAGGAAATGAATTGAAACTTTGACTTCAGATTTTAATCTGTCACACAAACCTATAGTAGAGAGACTGTGCATAAAGATTTAAGATAGGTTAACTGATATTAAAATTTGACCGAGCAAATTACAAGTTCCAAGCAGTAAGGCTTACCAATTTATTACTACATTCAAGGTTCTCCCTTCTCTTTCACTTTGCCTTCAGCTGCTGGCAAAGGATAGGCTTTTGCAGTTCAATTTTTCAGTCTATTTTTGACTGCTTTTAATTAAATTTGATGGTCTGCTTCTGCACCAGTGAAGTTATTGGAGTTGCAAAGCACTTTGCTGTTCTAATGATGACTCCCTTGATGTCTGTTTGTTATTAACTGCTTTTCAAAACTGCTTCTCTCAACTCTCAATTTATAAATATTTAAATAACTGTGAATTTCTATAACGCAAATATCTGTGCATTAGTGATAGGAATTCTATTGCTTATTTAATAGGTTTTACATAGTAATATGATTTTTAAATAAAGTTACACATTATAATGTTAATTGGGAAAGTGTTGTCCCTAAATCATGTTACTTGTAAGTGTCAGCACAAATTGTAGTAATATTTCAAAGCAGCAGTAATCAATGAATTAGCCACTAGCTACGAACTATTGCTTATGGGGGTATATTTTTCATGCATGTTAATTATTCAGGGAAACAGACAGATAAGAAAATAATATAAATGAAAAAGTTAACTTCTGATCTTTTCATTACAGTGCTGAAGTGATTTTATACATCTTCAATGTCTTCTGAAACAAATTTCCATTTTAAAAACATTTACCTGGACAAAGAATGGCAGGGAAAGGAGGGGAAGGGAAAGTTTAATTACCAGCAATTTCATTAATGTGAGAAGAGAGACTACTGATGAAGGTTGTAAAAAGCCTAAAATTGTTCAAGAGATAGGACTCGAATTCTTAAAAAAGTAAAACATTAGCTGAACATGTGGTTCTGGAAACCTAGCTTTATTTTTGAACATTTTGCTTTAGAATACTTTAATTTGAAATTACAAACTGTCTACTTCCTTGGTAAAACACATATCTTCCAGAGTTGTTGGTTTTTGTGTTTTCTTGTTTTCCATTACATAGAACTGCAAAATTTGAAGTCACAACAACAATGGTAGGAAGGGTTTGATTATATGTTATGCTACAATTTATCCCACTTGCAGTGAATTTACCTGTACCTGAATTTTACTGTAGTCAAATGACTCCTTTGTCACTCTGACTCAACATACCTTCTTAAAAGACCCCAGTTACTGGGACAAAAGACTCTTATCAAAGACAATCACAATGTTAATGTAATGCATCAAGTGTTGGAAAGAAGGATGGAGAACACCAATGGTGGGAAACCATGTTTGGATGATCTCCAAAAGCAAACGGTATACTGAACCTAATCATAGAATCATAGAATCGTAAAATAGCTCAGGTTGGAAAAGACCTTATAGATCATCAAGTCCAACTGCAACCTAACCATACTATCCTAAATCTCACAAGCCACCGCTAAGTCATGTCCCTGAGCAGCACATCCAGATGGTTTTTAAACACAATCAGGGATTGTGACTTAACTGCCTTCCTGGGGAGCCTATTCTAGTGCTTAAACACCTTTTCTATAAATAAGTTTTTCCTGATATCCAACTTAAACCTCCCCTGGTGCAACATGAAGCCATTTCTCCTCGTCCTGTCATCTGTCACCAGTGAGAAGAGACCAACCCCATACTTGCTACAATCACCTTTCAACAATAAGGTGTCCCCTCAGCCTCCTCTTCCCCAGACTAAACAGCCCATGTGCACAATCATGGATTATGCAGGGCCTATTCTGTTCCCCATTCCTATCTACCAGCACAAGGGGCTGTGTGCCCAGGGAGCAATCAGTCTTACTATTGAAGACTGAGGTAATGAAGGCATTAAGTACCTCAGCCTTATCCTGATTTTTGGTCACTGTGTTGACCCTTGTGTCCAAAAAGGGATGGAGGTTCCCCCTTGCCCTTCTCTTACTGTTGATGTATTTATAGAAATATTTATTGTTGTCAGTTATAGCTGAGCTTTGGCCTTTCTAATTTTGTCCCTGCACAGCTTCACTACATACTTGTAATCCTCATGAGTTTCTTGACTCCTCTTCCAAGGCCCACAAACTTTCCTTCTGTTCCTGAGTTCCAGCCAAAAGTCTCTATTCAGCCAAAAGTTTCCTTCCCTGTGGGCTCGTCTTCTGTGACTTGGGGATGGCCAGTTCCTGCATCTTTAAAATAACTTCCTTAAAGTATTCCCAGCCTTTTTGTGCTCCATGGAAAGAGTTAAGAAGGATGCCCTCCAGAACTACCTTCCAAGAGACTCTCTCAATCGTGGTCTGAAAGAGACCAAAATCTGCCATCTGAAGGTCCAAGGTAGTAGTCCATGTTGCACCCTATCATAGTTCTACTGGCTATAGTTACAATTGTTCTATTAGATGCAATCACAGAATCACAGGGACTGGAAGGAATCTCTGGAAATCACCTAGTCCAACTCACCTGGTAAAGCAGATTCTCTAGAGCAGTTTACGCAGGAAAGTGACCACGCAGATTTTTAGCATCTCCAGAGAAGACTCCAAAACCTCTTGGCAACTTGTTCCAATATTCTGTCATAGAATCATGGAATCACCAAGAATGAAATAGACCTCCAAGACCAATGCACTCCAACCATCCACCTATCACCAATATTTACCATTAAACCATGTCCCTCAGTAAAACATCAAAATATTTCTTGATCACTTCCAGGAACGGTGATTCCACCACCTTACTGAGAAGTCATTCCATTCCAGTTTCTTACCACTCTTTTGGAAAAGAAATATTTTCTAATGTCCAACATTAATCTTCCCTGGTGCAATATTGAGGCCATTCCCTTTAGCTAGTTACATGATTGAAGAGGCTGCCCTCCACTTTGCCATAATCTCCCTTCAGGTAGTTGTAGAGAGCAATAATGTCTCCCAAGAGCCTCCTCTCCTCCAGATTGAACAATCCCAGTTCCCTCAATTATTTCTCATAAGACTTGCACTCCAGATCCCTCACCAGTTTTGTTGCCTTTCTCTGGACACATTCCAGCACGTCTGTATCTTTCTTGTAGTAGGGTCTCCAGAATTGGACACAGTATTCTAGGTGTGGCCTCACCAGAGCTGAGTACAGAGGAATAATCAATTCCTTGGTCCTGCTGGCAATACTATTTTTGACAAAAGCCAGCATGCCATTGGCCTTCTTGACCTGGTCATGTTGCTGGCTCATATTCAGCCAAATGTCAACAAACATCCCCAGGTTCATTTCTTCTACACAGAGTTCCAGCAACTCTGCCTCAGGCTTGTAGCATTGTCTGGAGTTGTTGTGGCCTAAGTGCAGGTCCCAGCACTGGATATTGTTGAACTTCATCCCATTGGCCTCAGGCCAGCTTTTCTGCTTATTCAGATCATTCTGCAGGACATTCCTACTTGCAGGCAGATTGACTCTTCCTGCCAACTTGTCATCACAAAGTAAAGTTTTTCCTCATGTTCTGATGGAACATCCTGTGTTCCAGTTTGTTCCCATTGGTCCTTGTCATTTTGCTGGGCACACCAAAATGGGTCTGGCCCCATCCATTTGACTCCTGCACTTCACATATTTATAAGTGTTAATAAATTCCCCTCTCAGTCTTTTCCAAGCTCAACAATCTCAGGACTCTTAGCCTTCCCTCATAAAGGAGCTGCTAATCTCCGTAATAATCTTTATTGTCTTCCACTGGACTTCTCCAGAATATTCCTGTCTTTCTTGAACTGAGTAGCCCAGAATTGGACACAATATTTCATATGTGGTTTTACTGGGGCAGAATAGAGTAGGAGGATCACCTCCCTTAACCTGCTGACTGTGTTTTTAATGCATCCCATGATAAAAATGGCATTCGTGGACACAGAAACACACTGCTGACTCATGGTCAACTTGATCAACCTTGTCTACTTGGTCACTTAGAATTTTCTCTGCAGAGATCCCTTTCAATAGGTTGTTCTCTAACCTGTACTGATGCATGTGGCTATTTCTCCTCCCATACAGATTTTTAAACTTGTCATTGTTGAATCTCTTTAGGTTATTCTCCATCCATCTCTCCTGCCTGTACAAGTCTCTGCGAATGGCAGCACAACCTTTGATGTGTCAGCCACTCCTCCCACCTTTGTATCATCAGCAAAATTCCTCCAAGTCACTGACAAAGATTGTTGATTTTTATATTATATATCAGTTTGGAAACTTATCAAATTACGCTGTTCCAAAAGTTCTTGTGTTTAAATCTCCTCACATAAATAACAATGCTTAATCTATTATTAGCATCAATTATTAGAGGTTAATCAAACATAAAATTATTTTTGAACTGTAATTGGAATATGTCATTATTTGTTTATCAGCATAGAGCTAAGAGGCAACTAGTCCTCCATGCTGCAGATGACAGAAATTGACTTTAGTCACAAGGTGGATTCTGATCACACAGATTCCCTCCACCCTTTTATTAGGCCTTTTGGTTCTTGGTGCAATTTTTCTCCTTGCATGAAAAGTGTGATACATGAAGACGCTCTTTCTTCAGCCTAGTCCCTGCTTGCTTGTAAATTATAAAAAACATCAGAACACAACATTAAGGCACGCTTATATTGTATCTGACTCCTGATTCTCCTTCCATTGCTGGGAAGAATGTTCTTCTGACAGCCAGTATGTCTGTATCCAAGTTAAGGTGCAAGGAGGATAGTACAGAATTTGCAAATCTAGCAAGTTCTGCTGTTTGCACAATTGGTGGAAAGTTCAAGAATATTTCACCATCCAAGACAGACGGTATGGAAAAATAGGTTACAAAAGACAGTTACTTCAGGTCTTACAAATAGTGATTCCTTTGAGCTCTTCTGGATCATGAGATGTGATCAACATCTTCCCTGGATTCAGATACCTCATACATAGTACCAAACCCTTCAGGCTGAAGACTGACCAACTTGAGTAAGCTTCAACTGTCAGCCATTTAGGAATGCCAGTGCATTGTTTTTTTCTCTAAACTAAAGCATAAGAAAATACTAAGTTATGTTATAAGCTAATATGTTAGCTTATTCTTCTTCCACTCATCTGCCTATTTCTATACATGTTTTAATGATACACATTTGCTTCATAAGTGTGACTGTTGAGATATTTCACTGAATCCACGTATTTGTTTATCTGTGTTTGTATATGTGGATATGTATCTGTACAATGATTTAAGATGTCATGTTAGTAAGTTAATATGAATCTTGTCATCCAGAAATTTGTAAACAAGTTTAATTATCACATATTTCACTAAATCACCTTATAAATCTCCAAACTGGTTAATGTCTAAGTGTTGTTAAAATTCAGTCTTTTGGTCTACTTCATGTTCTCTATAAATCTTAAATTGCTACTAAGCATAAACAAGTGAAATGTTTGACATTTCATGTAAGGACATAATCCCAACAAGAGTTAAGATGCTGATTATTATCTCTATCCCCCTCACCTCAGGCCAACATCACCAGTCTTAAAACCTCCCAGGCGACAAACAATTTCAAAGGTAGATACCATGTGCGTGTATGAAACAGTTTTAAATGTTATTATTATGGAGCCCTCTCCTCTAATGCTTTCTTCTTATTTGCTCTTTCCTTATTTGTCTTTCCTTCTAATTTTTTTCTGGACTAATAATAGTATTTTTAGAGTATAAATAAATATTAATTTAAAATATTAATTAAATTAATCAAGAAGAAATTTAAAATATTATTTATACAAACAATTATTTTTTTTTTACTTCACTAGCAAGATATGTTACCTTTTCAACTCTGACGAGATTTTGAAAATACAATCAGTCAACTTAGCACAGTGGCATAAAGACTACATATCCATAAACTGGAAAAGTTGAGCCTGAGATATTTTTGTACCTCTGCAGATGACAGCCCTAAGAAACAGAGAAGTTCAGGGGAAAACCAGTTTGCAAGATCTGGCAGTCTTTGATAGAAATGGAAGAAACATCTATCCACAGCCTTGTCAAATATCATTACATATTTCAGTGGTAGAAGTAATAGCTTATCTCAAGGAAAAGCTGTACAGTTCTTAAAAATCATGGGCAAAACAATATATTTTGGCAAAACATCACCTCAGAAATGACTGAACAGTGTTAAATGAAATATTAATATTTAACTCAAAGCAAATATTTTGCCCAGATATCAGTTTGAATGCTTACATTTATAGGAAGTGAAAGATGTCTGAAATCACTATTAAAAAAAAAAAAAAAAATCAAACCTGAAGCAACCCATATGTAGGAAAAAACTTATTACATGTAAAAAATGAATTTTAGGCTGCAATCCTAAAAACAGAGTAAGATTACATTAATACTTGCTTCAGCTCACACACTGTGCATATTTTCTATCAGAGGTTATTGTACTTAACATCGTACTTAAATAACAAATTATGTACCTGTTGTCCATATACTACTTAGTATCTCAAATTAGGATTGATATTCTAGGATTGATATGATATTACTCATCCTATTAAACTGAGCAGACAGTTTCAGAATGGGGTGCTTCATTATAGATTGAGATTTTCATGCAAGAAGACTATCTGTGCAAAGTTCTTCTGAGATTAATATAGATGTGGACAAATAAACAGATCTGTCCAATTTCATCTAAAAGTCAAAAATCAGCCAGGAATGTTATTATCTGTCCATAATATATGGCAAATTCCTCAAATAATCTTATTGTGACATGTATCTAAAAGAAAGCCAGCTTAGTTTTGGTTTTAATGACCCTAACCTGGAATTTTGTAAAGGATCTTTGTTGTAGTAGGCGTTAACGAGGTATCGGGTTGTGACGTGATAGGACCTCCCCTGCTCTGTGAGTAACGTGTGACGCATGCTTGAGGGACATAGATGAAGCGGAATGTGTATTTAGGGAGTTGTTGTGCCTTAATAAACGCCATTTGCTTTTCCATCATATTGGTGTCAGTGTTGCTATGGCCCTAGCGAATGCAGATTGCTAGCCCCCTGACGGTGCTGCCTCAGACACGGTGGTTGCTGGAGGTAACAATTGGTGCCCCGTGTGAGGCAGATCGGACCGTCACCCCTGTCGGTGCTGGCATTGGGGCCCATAGTCGGCAAAAGGCAGTGTGGTAGTGTTGCTGCGCTGAGGTCTGGGCTATCATCGAAATGTGCCGAGGCCCATAGTTGGCGGAAGGCAGTGTGGTAGTGTCGCTGCACTGAGGTCTGGGCCATCATCGAGCGAGAACCACCGCGGTACGGGCACGGTGCCACGATTCATAGTCGGCGGAATGGCAAGGTAGTGGTACCACACTGAGGTCCAAATCATGTAATTGGTAATTAAGGTAATACTCCAGCTGTGCAAGGATTACTGTGGCAAGAACGTTCCTTCTAAGAAGGAGGTCGCTGCAGTTATTTCCCGGTTAGAGCGGGAAGGGAAGGTTAAGGCCCCCCAAGAGATTCTTGACCACCAGAGATGGGACGATCTCACCTCCACGCTCACACAACATATTATGAGTGCTCAGAAGGATGGGTCTGAGCTAAAAACTTGGGGTCTGATATTAGGGGCGTTGAAAACGGCCAGAGAGAAAGGAAAGGTACCAGTGGAGGCTTGGCTGCTTTTGGGTTTAGGTGACGGGGGTGGGACACCAGACCTGGGGGGTTCCGGTGGGGGCTCAGGAGTGGTTGTTGTTTGCAGGGACCGAGGGGAGATGGAGCCGCCAATGACTGTTGGCAAGATGGCACTGGCTGAGCCAACCGCACACAGTCCGAAAGAAGACAGACAACGAGATGGTGGATGTTTCCTGACTCACCCCCCGCCGCCATATCCCGACTGGTCGGGTGGAACGTTGTATCCTTTATCTGAATTGTGTCAGTGCACCTTGGCTCAAGGGAGCGGAGGAGGGTGTGAGCCACATGGGCTGGATCAGCTTACTGCCTGCACAGGGAGGGGCCAGACAAAAGGCCTGCGCAATGTGGACAGGGGGTGGGGCCTGGTATCTCCGGTTATACCCAAGGGCGATAGCTCAGGCAACAGCTCAGCGGATGAAGAGGAAGTTAGTCCAGGGAGGAAAGGGAAGGACTCCATGATGGACTGGAATCGAATAAGATCTGAGGCACTGGGGAAGGGTATAGTCCCAGAAGCATTCCCGGTGATTGTGGGTGATCATGGCCCTGAATGGGTGCTGCTTGACCCCAAAGACGTTACACGCCTGATGGAACTTATGGATAAAAAAGGCCTAAAATCGCCCCTGATGGTAAATGTGCAACAGGCTTTGACTGCACCGGGACCTCTCCTCCCCCATGACATCACAAACCTAATGCGTATGGTGCTTAAGCCGGTCCAATATACGTTGTGGGCAACAGACTGGATGACGGAATTGTGGGGATACGCCGGGGCGGCGGAGGTCGACCCAAACCACCCCCTGCATGGGACCAGCATCCCACGACTCTTGGAAAAGGCTGAGGGAATGGCCTCACCCCAGGGCCAATAGTGAAACTAAGGCCAGGGGAGCTCATGGCGGCCACTGACACAATGATGAAGGTGTTCAAAAAACTTGTGCGTAAGGCTGAACCACCTGTTCCGTGGACAAATATTACCCAAAGCCTGAATGAATCCTTTCAAAACTTTGCAGACAGGCTTTTAGCCACTGTAGAGGGGTCTGATCTCCCAAGATCGGCTCAAGGGTTGGTGGTCATTGATTGTCTGCGACAAAAATTGCATGATAATGTTAAGGCATTGTTGCGGGCTGCCTTGGGAACACTCAACACCCCGGGAGAAATTATCCAGTATGTCTTAGATAAACTCAAGGTGGGGCCTTTAACTAATGAAGGGTTAGCTGCAGCGATAGTCGCAGCTGTCGGCCTGCGACAACAAAGATATCTGCAGCATCAAGGACCGTGTTTTCAATGCTGCCAATGTGGCCACATTCGAACACAATGTCCCTCTGGGGAGGGCCAGTCAGGGCCTCCTGACCGTAGGAAGGGGTTGCCAAGGGTTGTTTGTCGAGAACGCGGTGGACTTGGGTGATGGAGAAGGAGTCTTACCAGCAGGGAAAGGAGAATGGGAGAGTCCCACGGGGCCAGTGCAGTTAACCCGTGTGCCTTCGACCCCTCAATCTCACAGCAACGCCCCACGCCCACCGTGGCATTAATGCTGGAATGTGGAGATGGCCCTCTTATCCAAGTATTTATCTCTTATGCCGGGGAGTTTGATCCTGGATATGTTGGTCTGTGGTCGGTCCAGATCACAGTTCTTGTTGATTCAGGAGCGGATGTTACAGTTATATCTGACAAGGATTGGCCTGTGGGGTGACCGTTAGGGTCCACCAAAGTTATAAAAGGGATAGGAGGGACTCTTCCTACTGGAAGTTCAAAAGAGGAAGTTGAGATCATAGCAGTTAATCATGACGGCTCCCTAGATTGGCCTGCCTTGCTTGTCCCGTTGGTAGCCAAAATACCAGGTACACTTTTGGGAAGAGACTTTTTGAGGAGTTTGGGTGCACTCATTACAAATTTATCCTAAGGGCCACTGTCCACTAGTTATCGACTTCTTATGCTATTTCGCTTTGCTGGAAACAGGACGCTCGTCCTGTTTGGGTGGATCAGTGGCCGATTTTTGGTGATAAACTTACCGCACTTAAGCAGTTGATCGCTCATGAGCTTCAATTGGGGCACACTGAACAGTCGCTTAGTCAATGGAACACCCTGATCTTTGTAATCAGAAAACAATCAGGTGCCTTTCGCTTGCTTCATGATCTGCGTGCCATAAATGCTCAGCTTGTACCCTTTGGTTCGGTGCAACAGGGAGGACCTGTTCTGTCAGCTTTTCCTAGAAAATGGTCGTTAGTGGTCATCGACCTTAAAGATTGCTTTTTCTCCATTCCCCTTGCAGAACAAGACCGGGAAGCATTCACTTTTATGGTTCCCATGACTAACAACGGAGGGTCCACTGAAAGGTATCAGTGGTGCATTCTTCCGCAGGGTATGATGTGTTCCCCTACAATATGCCAGCTTGTAGTGAGTCGCGTCCTTGAACCAGTCCAGAAAGACTTCCCCCAGTGTGCTATAGTGCATTACATGGATGACCTGTTACTTGCGGTGCCCACTTATTTACAGTTACAGGTGCTCGCAACTCAGGTAGTGGACACTTTGACTGCTGCTGGGTTTACCATCTTGGAGCAGAAGGTCCAAAGGGGACCGGGGATTGAGTACCTGGGATATAAATTTGGTCTTGATACGGTTAGACTATTTGGGCTTGACATACGGCCCCACATTACGACCTTGTGGGACGTGCAGAAATTGGTTGGCGCCATACAATGGGTTTGGGGGGCCTTGGGGATTCCCCCATGCTTGATGAAGCCCTTTATGATGAGTTAAAGGGGACGAATCTGAGGAAACCCTGGGAACTCAACCATGAGATGGTGGCGGCGTGGCAGGAAATTCTTCAGTGCTGTATGAACAAGTCGCTAGTGAGATGGAACGCAGACTTGGCACTCGAAGTGGCAGTGACACGATGTGAAGCTGGTGCAGCTGCGGGGCTGGGTCATACCCTCGATTCTAAGCCGCAGCTGCTGTGGTGGTTGTTATTGGTGGAGCCCACGTGAGTCTTCACTTCCTGGCTTGAGATTCTAGCCATGTTACTCTGAAAGGCCCAGTTGTTCTCAGCATGAACGTTGGCCACAGAGCCGGATGTTGTCTATCTGCAAACTTCTTTCCGTGAGGTGGAACCACTCCCTGAGATTGTTTTGTTAGCATTATAGGACTTTGGTGGAAAGATCAGATATTCCGATTCGTTGCCTATCTTTGAGTTAGCGAGACCCCTTAATGTGTCTCTCTGGGTTCGCGTCTACACCACCCTGCTTGAGGGACCCACTTTATTCACAGATGCATCCTCGGCCACGAGCCAAGGAGCTGTGGTATGGCAGCTTCTGGGCAATAGACTGCTATCTTTTCTGATAAAACAGTCAGTGTACAAATTCTTGAGGTGCCGGCAGTTGCGAGGGCTATAACTATGTGGCTGGACATCCCGTGCAATGTGGTCACTGATTCTGCTTTCGCGGCTAAGTTGCTCGCTCATATGGGTCACAGTGGGTCCTCGAGCTCCAAGGCTGCAGGTATCTTAGAGGAGGCCTTGGCTCAAAGATTGGCCCCTGTTGCAATACTACATGTGCACAGTCACTCAGAGGTACCGGGCTTCTTTACAGCGGGAAATGCTGTGGCGGCGGGCACATTCGTTTTTACAGTACGGGAGGTCCGTGATCTCCATGCCTCCCTACATATAGGCGCCTGTGCACTAGCCACGGTCTGTTCGATTCCTCTGTCTGCAGCACGCGACGTTGTCCAAGTGTGCCCCTTTCGTAACTCAGCACCCGTTATAGGAGCTGGGGTCAACCCTCATGGCCTTGGGCCTCTAGAGATCTGTCAGACAGACTTCACTTGGGAGCCACGCTTGTCCCCTCGCCCTTGGCTTGCTTTATTGTTGACACCTCCTCTACGGTCATCATCCCCACGCAACATGCCAGAGCCAATTCTACCGCAGTGCAGTATCATGGGGCTGTTGCAATCGCCATTATGGGCCTACCAGTACAGATTAAAATGGACAACGGTTCATGTTTCATCTCGTAGTCCACCCAACAGTGGCTGGCCGGATGGGAAATCTCCCATACCATGGGGATCCCTGGTAATTCCCAGAGACAAGCAATCGTGGAACGAGCAAACCGCCTTCTCAAGGAAAAGATTCGCGCCCTTGGGGAGGAGGAAGGCCATCGAGACCGAATTCCTGTCATCAGGCAGGCGGAGATTTTAGCAAAAGCTTTATACGCTTTAAATCATTTTGAACGCGGGGACTGTAGTCGAACCCCAGTACAAAAACATTGGCAACCAAAAATTCTGACAGAAGGCCCCCCAGTAAAAATAAAAACGGACGGTGGGGAATGGGAAGCGGACTGGATGATTTTGGTTTGGGGAAAGGGGTATGAAGCAGTTAAACATAAAGAATCCGGGAAAATATTGTGGGTCCCATCGCGAAAAATAAAACCAGATGTGAGCAAGACGCATGATGATGGCGTTCACAAAACTTGAATCAAGATGTGAGTTTTTCTGCAGAAATTCTTCAGAGGCAAACCAAAGCCAACGCCAGGACGACTGGGAGGTGGACAACGGGACCAGGAACCACTCATAAAGAGGAACCTCACGCCTGCATTGCTGACACTTTCGATGTTACTGATGTTTATGGTAAAAAGGGGGGAGGGAGTGCACTCCTGCAACAGCCACATAATGTTTGGGTCACATGGACGAACCTTACGGGACAAACAGATTTTTGTCTTAGCCTCCAGTCCGCTACCTCTCCCTTTTGTACCTGTATGGTGGGTCTGCCAAATTACCAATTAGAGGAGTTTAAAGGTTACACGGTGAATCACACAGCGTGTAGAAACGATATGGATGTGGCTGCTCAAACGGCGTGTCTGATTCAATCATTAAACCATACCCTTCTATGGAGCCCTCAAGAATTGGACATTTTAGGGTCCCAGATGATCAAAAATGGGTCGGAAGGCGGTACATGTACATGTGTTGTCTTTGGCTCCATATGCCGCAAAGAGGGTAATATAACTGCCTGTTACAATTTGGATGGGAACTTTAATGGGACCAGTGGGGTGGAAGCAGAGTTACAAGATTTTATAACAAGGTGGGACTTACCTCACCCCTATGTCAACTACCTGGACAGTAGTAAGCCTGATTAATATAGAGAGTTTTTCAATAAGTGGTCCATACTGCGGGTTCACGTGAAATACAATTTGTTATTTCAAAGCAAATTGGTCTGATTGGTGCCAAGGGTCAAAGGAGGGGGAATGGTCAGAAGGATACCCTAATGGGACCATTTGTTTGGGTTGTGGTGGTAATTGCACAGCACAGTGGAACCACTACACATATGGGTTTACCTTCAGAGCAGATAGCAGAGAGAAATTGTGGAATAATCGGACTGCTAAGGTACTGCCTCCGGGAATATTCCTAATTTGTGGAGATAGAACCTGGCAGGGTATCCCAAAGAACCCCCTTGGTGGCCCATGTTACTTAGGGAAGCTAACAATGCTTGCTCCAAGTCATACTGGCTGACTTAGTGTGTCTCATAGCTTACATCCTAATAGGCGTTGCTGCAACTTAAGTCTGGAACCTGAGTGTAATGATGAAAGTTAAGTGTGGAGCGTCCACAGCACGCATCTTGCTTCTTCTTCCACTGGTGTTTTCAAAAGCGGCAGCAGCTTTAACCCAAATAGAAAGACGTCATGGCTTGGTCGCAAAAAACAAGCCAATTATGACAAGCTTTGTGTAAATAACAATGCTTGAAGTCTTAATGTGTTCCCCATGTTCCAAAATAGAGCACTATTGACTTCTTGCTGTTGGCTCAAGGACATGGATGTGAGGACGTTGAAGGAATGTGCTACTTCAACCTCAGCGATCATAGTGTGTCAATACATAAACAGCTACAATGGATGCAAGAACATACAAAGAAGATTAAAGAAGAGAGTGATCCCCATGGAAATTGGCTGGATGGACTGTTTGTGGGGGTAGGCTCACGGCTAAAACAGTTACTTAAGGTTCTTGCGGTAGGTCTCATAATTTTTGTAAGCGCTTTAATCTGCCCCCTGTGCCTCATGGGATGTTTGCAAAATTGTCTGCAACAAATGATGGAGAGAATTTTTGATTAACGAATGGAATATCACAGATAGTGTGTGTGAGTCTGTGAAGGGCTGCGGGTTGTGATTGCACTGTAACGGGGCAAGGCTTTACCGAGCATGGGGAGGGGGAGATGTTGTAGTAGGCGTTAACGGGGTATCGGGTTGTGGCGCAATAGGACCTCCCCTGCTCTGTGAGTGACGTGTGACGCATGCTTGGGGGGCGTAGACGAAAGCGGGTGTGTTTTAGGGGGGTTATTGTTGCCTTTTAAATTAAACGCCTTTTTGCTTCTCCATCAATTGGTGTCGTGTTGCTAGGCCCTAGCGAATGCAATTGCTAGGGCCCCATGGGGGTGCAGCCCCTCGGCCAATGGTTTGCCAGATTAACAGAATCCTCCCTTTCCCTGTAATGCTTACATTTATCTCCTCTACATATAGGAAATTGATGGCTTTTCCTGCACCTCACTTTCACATTTGCACAACAAGAAAGTAGCTCCAAATACACAGTACTTACGAAAGTGCAAGTTGTTGGCTTCTGCTGATATGTAGTAATACTGATATATTAAAAAATTAAATTATATTCAAATAACATTGCTATTTAGTCAGCTCTTAGATTGCCTAATTTATTAAGTAGATAGTATGTCTGGCACAGTTATATATAGTTACTATTAAGCACGAACAAGTTCTTTACTTAAAAATATACAAAGCTGCTTAAAGTTCTATCTTTGAAGATATTCATGTGTCAAACATCTTTAAGAATGTTGCTTATACAAACGTTATTATTCAGAAGATTCCTAAAAATTTATGCAAAATGATGTCAAACCTCTATTTTAATACATTAAAAGATGTTAGTATGAGAGCTGCAGGCAGGAATTTCAAAATGTTTAAGCTTCAAGCCAATCGGTCTCACCTCAGTGCCTAGCAAGGTCATGGAACAGCTCCTCCTGAAGACCTTACTAAGGCACTTAAAAATAAAGTGAGGGGAATGGAGGGAAACCAACATAGCTTTAACTTTAAAAAACCAAGGGCCAAAGTTCCCTTTCGACAGACTTGGGGGCTTTTTGGGATGGAGTTACAGGCATCAGTTGGATAAAGGAAGGAAAAACTTAATGTCATCAACCGGACATGTGCAAAGCAAGACACTGTCCCCACAGGCCCATCCTGGTTTCCAAATTGGGAGAAAAATAGATTTTGGTGGATGGAACGAACTCAAGGGATAAAGAATTGGGATGGAGGGGACCTCAAAATTTGCAGTCAATGGCTCAGTGTCAAAGTGGGGACTGGTGATGAGTGGTATTTCTCAGGAACTGGAGTTAGGACCAATGCTGTTTAACATCTTTGCAGGCAACGTGGACGGTGGGATCGAGTACGCCCTCAGCTTTCATACACTTCATTTTACCAGGATTTATTTGTAGTCAAGATTGCAAGTGTTAAGCTGTGTTGGTTAATGTAAAAGAAAAGAAATTTTATTCTAAAATAATATTCCACTTTCACTTTTACACATTTTGAAATTGTAACACTTGTGAAATATCTAATTTAGTTTCAGTATTCTGTCAGACAGCCCTCATTGTTATTATTATTTTTTTTCCCTTTAAAAGTCCTTCATAACATTAGAGTGAAGTTTTTGAACTATCTGAAAAGTATGTGCTGAATGTATACCAGTGTGAAGAAGAATGACCTTGAAGGCATCTACTACTCACTGGTGACCATCTGATCATAGATCACAGCACAGTAAGTTCAGCAGTTCAAGGCTATTTTCCCACATTATAACTGCTTATCTAGTCCATATATCACCAATCTGGCAACAAAACTACTATTAAAAATTTTATCAAAGTGAGGTTGCTCAAATATAAACATTTTTAATGTGTTCATATTTTCCTCTGCAGGATAATTACATTGGATTCTTGTCACATTTATAATGATTGCATATATGATATAAAGCGAAGTAAGGTGCTACTTACATTCCTTATATTTTTGTAATGTTACTGTATAGTTACTAAATTTATCATTTCATTTTTAAAAAAGAAATTAAGTGAAACTTCTGTGACTACTTCCTCAAAGGTGTGTTCTGACTGTTCAAATTCCACAGCACAAAGTTGAAGTGTTTTATGTATTTATTTATTTTCACATCACTATAATCATCAACTCTAGTAATTTGGGATCATCTTTTCACAAATTGGCCATTTGTTATGGCAGATAAATACACCAACTTTGATGAAAAGCAATTTTTCAACATGAAAATTTTCAAACATCTAGGTCAACTGCACATTTTTAACACGGCTACTAACTATGCTTCTCTCCTTTTAATGCTAAATTTATTAACAAAATATTCTTTCTTCAGATATTGCTGGAATATTTCTTTAGTTTATCATTTTGAATAAAACACAGCAAAGTACACAGCACTCTGCTGAGCATAAACTTGAAATTCCTTGTTCAGTGCTAGCTTAGCCAGCTTCTTTGATCCTGAGATAAGCTTCTAAAACAGAATTTAAATGTGATGCTGTATACAAAATGGGAGAAACATCTGGGGAAATTTCGTGTGTTGATACAAAAGTATTGGTGCTAATTTTACCTTGCACGTGAGTAAATGAATTATTTTTGTTTAGGATTAAGATCTCTTGACCTTTTTTTAACTGACCTTATAATTGTGAAATATATAAAGCAATTTAAAATGTTTTAATTATTTTTTAATAGGCAATAAAAATATAATTTTTTTAAAAAATCCTCCATGAAATGTTCTCAGTAGCAAACTTTTCCATATTTATTAACTTTCAGTTGCTTTCTGAAAATCCAAAGGCTGATGATTTGTGCAAGTAAACAGAAAACAAATTGTTTCTTCCATTTAACTTTTTGTACGATCAGCTGTTCTCAGTCAGCTGTAAAAACAAAGCAAATAAAGATGCAATTGGAATATCTGTGTATATTAACAAGTCTATCAGTACCCAGGATTCCTAAGCAATAGTCTCAATCACCCTCTTTAGGGCGAGCTGGGCTCACATGGTTATTATTTTCTGGCCTGGGATTGTCTCTCTCTCTAGGTATGCAACTCATTAATGGTTGCTGTTGAAGGTGTCATTCCTCAGGTACATTGGAAAGTATTGTCAATATTTAGGGTTGTTCTTGAATTTCACGCAGAAATCAAGGCAACTATGTTGTATACTGTGTATACATGCATGTGATCTTTTGGCATAAGATGACTCCCACTGTCATCTGTGTTTTATAAGGTATATATAGGTATCTATTTCATCCAAGAATTGTTAGCAAATAGGACTATTAACAAAGATTTTGCCACTGCAGCAATGCTGCTGATAAAAGATAGCTCAAAGCATATTTCTCTTTCTAGTTTTCTCTGAATACAATAGACAATCACATTGGGATTACAATTTGGAAAGGCTCAACGTATATTCTCTTCATTAGATCCAAAATTTCAAGTTACTCATGTTTTCTTATAAAAAAAAACAAAACCAACCAACCAAACAAAAAAACCCACGGTCTGTGTAGAATAAAATAAATCTTGTTTATTAGTAATTTCATCTCATCAGCAATCAGATAATAACAGAAAACTTAATTATCAGACTCAAAGGGTGGGTTTTTTGTTGTTGTTGTTGTTTTTGTTTTTTTGTTTTTTTTTGAGTTTAAAGCATCTTTGGTCTTCATCATTATCAGTTAATACTAATAAACCTCCTCTAGGCCACAGGTTATTTTGTGCTTAAAGAGTAAAAGGGATGTGAAGCAAATAAGCTGCCTATAATTCATGGAGAAGTCTCCTAAGTGTAGTGGTCAATCACCAAATTACTGAAAGAATGCTTTAGCTCTACTAAAAAAAAATTGTAAAACAAACATCAAACACTCACAGGAAGTGAAGTCCAAATTTGAACCAGAAATATACCACATTAAGATTATTTTCCCTCTATGCCTGATTAAAATATATATATATATGTATTGAAGAGATAGCCTATTTTATTCTACATTTCTGAGGATCTATGAGAACTCACTGTCCTTTTATTTAATATAGCATCTACTATATACAAGTCACAGCCTTCCTTAGTTTGGCTAGCAATGTTTCTTTATCAGCATTTCTAAAAATCAACAAACAGACTAACACAGCCACCAAGAGGAATTTGGGTCCTCTTTTGGTCTGTCTTTATGCAAATATAAATTGTTCTACTTTTATAATATGAAGAGATTAATTTCAGTACATCATTGTGATGGTCCAGAAAGGATAACATATCAGATTATGATGTTGCTGTTTGCAAGATGATATTCTGTATACAAGCAATTACATTTTAATTTTAAGACACATTTAATTGAGAAATTGAATTTCATAATATGGGAAACTAAGGTGCTCCACAGTGCCTTATATACAGTATTTTTTATTTATGTTTGCTGTTAAAATCAAAAAACTTTGTAAATGTGGTCTGAAATGATTCTCCAAATGCGTAAGTCTTCACTTACTTGGAGTTGAGGCTGAACAGTTCTTCCATAGCTGGTACCAACATTCTGTCCATCAAATTCTAGGCTAGATTGTAAGGGATCAGGAAAGCAGATGCTTTTTACTCCCACCTGGAACAAAATACTGTGTCAGACACTTTTTCTCATAGTCTTACAAGTGCAGTAAGACATTCATTGTTATATTTGCCTGTCACATTAGAGGTTCATCAGAATACTGATCATCAGAACAAAGGAGAACTAATAATTGCATTCCAATTTTCTGCTTGAATGTGACAAAACATGTATATATAAATAAATGCTGTAAGTAATATTTTAGTTTGTTATGATAATTTCCTATAAAAAACTGTAGTTTTTATTTGTAACTTGTTGAATTTAAGTAAAATATGTATTCACATATTACATATTACATTAAGTATTTGTAACTTGTTGAATTTAAGTAAAGTATGTATTCTGATGTTATACATCTATAAATGCTAATACTGAAGACAGTAAATTCAGAAAACTAGGAGTAGAAAAGATAAGTGTTTCGTAGTACATTTCTTTAATATAGGCTTACCCAAATAACAAAGATTCGCATTTATTTAGATTATAAAATGCTATTCTTTTTTTTTTTTTTTTTTTCCCATTTTTTCTCATTCCAATGTAATATAGTTTTTGAAAGATTATTTAAAAATGGCTGTTTTTTCAGGTAAGATCTCTGAAACATCATGAAGAAAAAAGCTAAAACAACTGAAAATGTAAAAAATACTATATACATCTACAAAAAAAAAAAAAAAAGTGAAAATAAGTATTTTGAAAACAATAGAACTCGTTAGTTTTTCTTTAGTCTCTGGGAAGACTATAGAACAGGTCCTCATGGAAGCTGTTTGCAAGAATAAGATCAAGTAGGTGAACAGAAAATCCAGCACATCTGCCAAATGTAAAGTGTGCTTGACTAGCTGGTAAGTGTTTAATATTCAGTACAAAAATATTTATTAGTTTAGTTATATCTTCCTAACCACATGATAAATGTATAGATCAAATTAAAACCAAATGCCAGGGCTTTATGATTTTTCTCAGTGATATTACACAGCATCACATCATGTAATGGACTGGGAGACTCAGAAGAAAAGAAATGTACTACAGCACCCAGAAGAATGTGCTGTTCTGTTTCAAATTTGGGAATTGGGAAAGATCGAAGTCTCTCTCTCTTTGCTCCCTGGTGGATCAGAATAAGAACCTCCATTTTCAGAAACGTTCTCATTTATTTCATTTATTAGCTTCAATCCCAATTAACTCATATTTCTGCTATAATGGTGAAATAATTTTCTTCTTCAGATCATTGCCACTGTTTTTTTTTTTGTTTTGTTTTGTTTTGTTTTGTTTTTTTAATTTGTTTGTTTGTTTGTCTGTTTTCCCTTTTTATTCCCTGTCTCCTGTCCCTCCCACATGGAAGAAGGGTTATCTCTAGATCTATCTGTGTCTATGACAGGGGACAGCAGGCCCACAGGCCCACCAACCTGAAAAGAGGGGGGGTGGAGAGGAAAGTGTCAATGGTTTATGGACTAGTTTAGCTCGGTTCTGTGACTAATGAGGCAGGGAATCCATGGACCCACACCCCAGAAAAGGGGAAAGGGGAAAGAAGAAAAGGGGAAAGGGTAGGGATCTGGGAGATGGGTCTAAAAACAAAACAGTAGCAACGATGTGAGAAGGAAAGTTTATTTACTAAGTAAGATATCAGAATGCAAGATAACACAATATAATACATTATAATTGGAATTGAGGCTAATAAAGCAAATAAAATGAGAGAGAGTGTGTCCAAAACAAAAGGCGTTGCTCTAAAGCTGAAGGTGAGACACATTGCCAAGACAAGCAGCAGAAAAAGAGACAGTCTCGTGACCTTTGGGCAGTTTCATCATTCCCTCTGAATGCAAAGTCTTCTAGGGTATGTAGTTCTTCTCTTCTGAGAACCAAGTACCTGGAAAATCGGCAGTCCTTGAAACTGGAGCATTAAATCTTTAACTCTGAGTGTTTCATATGATGTTATGATGTGGAATACTGATAATAAATATCATACAACTATGGCAGTTCTGTTTTTTTTGTATTTTTTTTTCCTTTTTATTCCCTTTCCCACCCGCCATCATTTTTGGGATGGTGGGCCTGTGGGCTTTCTGTCCTGCTGTCACAGACACAGGTAGATCTAGAGATAACAGGAAACAAACCCAGAATCATCACCGTACTGTGAACATCTCTCAGCTTTTTTGCAACGTTATGCACAGTGTTCTACATAAAGAAAAAAATCACAAACTTGACATCTTTAAACAACCTTATAGGAGGATTGTATGCTATACTACCTCTAGGGGTAATATAACAATTTTCAGAAAATCATAATTTATAAATATTTAATAATATTAACCATCAACTTTTTTGCTGTACAGAATAAAATATTTGTGAATCAGTAGTATGTTACAACACAGCCAGACAAGAAGAATGACTGCAGCTGGTCTCTTGATACTTATAAAAACAGTGGTTTGACAGGTACTGAATGTTTGACGTGCTTGTGTCTTTCCACATACATCATAGTCACATGGGACAACATAACTATATGTTATACATAATTGCTATTTTATGTATCAATGCTATTTTCTTGAAAGGAAATAGCACATCTTGGTTTCTTGGAGATAAAAAATACATCTTTATGAAGAGTTAATTTGAGTATTGCATATTAATAATGTATTCAAATATATTGTGGCTGAACTCGGCAAGCAGCTAAACACCTCACAGCCTTATGCTCATTCCTCCTCTCTCAATGGGCTGGGAGACTGAATCAGAAAAAAAAAAAAAAAAAAAAAAAAAAAAAAAAAAAAAAAAAAAAAAAAAAAAAAGCGGAACTCATAACTCAGAATTCAACTCATGATTGAATTAAAAACTATTTACTAAGATAGAAAAGGAAGAGAGAAATAGCAGTAATGATTAATTAATATATTAATCTGTATATATATGCAAAACAAGTGATAAACAAAGCAATTACGCAGCACCCACTAACTGATGCCCAGCTAGTTACTGAGATGCAGCAGCTCCCCCCCCAACCGACTTCTTTAATTTTTATATATTTTTTAACATGATGTCGTATGGTATGGAATATCCGTTTGTCCAGTTTAGGTTAGTTGTACTAGTTCTGTCCCCTCACAGCGCCTTGTGCTCCCTCAACCCTCTCATTGGTAAGAAAGTATGAGAAACTGAAGCATCCTTGGCTCTGAGCAGCACTGCTCAGCATCAACTAGAACACTGATGTGTTATCAACAGTTTTTTTCCTGAAGTCAAAATGTAGCATCATAAAAGACATTATGAAGAAAATCAACTCTGTCTCAGCTGACTTCAGGACAATGTATTTATGAAATTATGCTCAGAAGACAAACCAAAAATAAACAAAGAAAAGAAAACAATAAAATCCAACCTTTGAAACCTCAGAAAATTCAGAGTCTAGGGTATTTAAGATAATAAAGTATGAAACTAAATTGTAGAAATCCAAGGAACTGTGGAACATTTTTTTGTTTTAGCATCATCTTGTTCTATTTTTGTGTTACTGTTTATAAGTTGGACAAAATATTGGTTTTTTTTGTTTGTTTGTTTGTTTCGTTTTGGTTTTTATCTTTATATATTATTTTTAACTAGAACTGAAGGTTCCAGCCCTGTATGCATTACTAAAAATAATAAATCTTAAGTTCAAAGTTCTCCTTGATCTTACCATAGATTATTTACTGAGTTTTCCTAAACCATAATATTTATAACAGAAATAAGGGAATAAATGTTTACCTAAAAAGGAATTTTCACTTTGGAATAAACAACTAGGCACTTGCTGTATTAAATGACAGAATCTGAAACAGAAAAGTATAGATTTAACACCTGAGCTCTATTCTTGTACTCCAAACTTGAATTATAATTTGAATATACAGAAAAACTAAACAGTACAGAAAGAATTAAAACTGATCTCAATCCCATAAAATGTCAATAAGACTTGTTCCATCCTTTAGCTGGGCATTACATTTGTTTCTATATTATAAACAACCAAAATAAACCTAGAAAAATTAATAGTCATTTCATAGATGTTGAAAATTCATTCTACTGTGTTCTAATTCTGCAATAAAAGTGAAGCTTCTCATCATAGACAGAATAATTTAATATAGTTCCAAGGAATGCAAAGTTTACATTATTACTTGGACACTTCTCAATTACAGATTTGCAATTGCAGACTGACATGATCAGTAAATTCACTCTTTCAGAAACATTTCTTTCTATTTTTTTCATCAGTGTGTTTTTCAGTGGAAGTTATACACATACAGGAACATCTTTGAAGGGAAGGTAAATTTATTGCAATAGGGTTGCTATATTGAACATGGAAAGCCTTGAACATGAAACAGAACTGAACAAGGACTTCTTTCCAGAACATGCAATTTTTTTATTGACCCTCACAGGGTGCATTATAAATATCTGAAGACTTTTTCAGTGACACAACAATCTTTCCAAAATAAGAGTAGTCACATCTAAAAATGTCTTTCTTGTACTTTCAAACTGGAAAGGCTTAGCCATAAACTCTATTTAATATTTATGCTCCCAATGGTTGCATTTTACAACAGATCTGTCTTGGAATTCCCCAAGACAGAGGAATACAGGTAGCATTTCATAGAATCACAGAATTGCAAAATGGTTTGGGTTGGAAGAGACTCCAAGGACCATCAAGTTCCATCCTCCTTACCACAGGCAGGATTTCCAGCTGCTAGATTGAGTACTAGAACAGATTTTTCAGGGCCCCATCCAATTTAACCCTCTGCAGGGGTGGGATATCCACAGCCTCTCTGGGCAACATGCTTCCTCTGACATCTAATCTACACCTCCCTTCCTTTAGTTTAAAACCATTCCTCCTTGTCCTAGCACTATCTACCCATGTAAAAAACTGATTTCTGTCTTGTTTATAAACTCCCTTTAAGTATTGAAAGGTCACAATGAGGATTCCCCACACACTTATCTTTTCCAGATTGAACAAAACCAGTTCCTTCAGCCTGTCTTCACAAGACAAGTGTTCCAGCCTTTGAATCACCTTCATGGCCCTCCTCAGGACCCTCTCCAAAAGCTCCACATCTTTCCTATATTTTGAGCCCTATGCTTGGATGCAGTGCTTCGTCAGGGGTCTTAGAAGGGCAGAATAAATGGAGACAATCATCTCCCTTGGCCTGCTGGCAACCCCTCTTCCGATGGAGCCCAGGATACCATTGGGCTTCTGAGCTGCCAAAGCACACTGCTGACTCATGTTAATTTTTTCATCAATCAGGACCCCTAAATCCTTCTCAGAAGGGCTGCTTTCAAGGAATTCTTCTAGTATATATACATGTCTGGGATTACCTTGACCCAGGAACAAAATCCTGTAATTTGCTATGTTAAATCTCATTAGGTTCACAAGGGCTCACTTTTCAAGTTTATCAAGGTCCCTCTGGATGGCATCTATTCCTTCTGCTGTATAAACTGCTTCACTCAGCTTGGTGTCATTTACAAACTTGCTGAAGGTATGCTTGATCCCATAATCTGTGTCACTGATAAAAATGTTTAAATATACTCAAGATCTCAAGACAGACCCCTGGGGGACACTGGTTGTTATTGATCTCCACCTGAACATAGAACCATTGACCACAATCCTCTGACTGGAACTTTCCAGCCAATGCCTTATCTACCAAATAGTCCACCCTTCAAATCTCCAGTTTAGAAATAAGGATGTGGTGGGGAATCATATCAAAAGCCTTGTAGAATTCAAGGTAGATGACATCAGTTGCCTTCTCTTTGTCCACCAGTGCTATCACTCCATCATAGAATGCCACTTTGGTGAATCCATACCAGCTGTCTCGGATCACCTGCTCATACATCACGTGCCTTAAGATGTCTTCCAGGAGGATTTGTTCCAAGATCTTTCTTGGCACAGAGGTGATACTCACCAGCCTGTAGTTCCCCAGCTCCTCCTTACTCCCTTTCTTGCAAATGGGAGGTGATGTTTCTCTTTTTCTGGTCCCTGGGGACTTTGTCTGACAGCCACAACTTTTCAAATGTGATGGAGAGTGGTCTGGCAAACACATCAGCCACCTCCTTGAAGATCCTGGGATGCATATTGTACAGTCCCATGGACTTGTACACATTCAGTCTCTTGAGTTGGTCTCAGACTTACTCAGACATACAGTAGGGGGAGTTTGCTCCCCCAGTGCTCACTTAGAAGTTCAGGTTTAGAGATGTGAGAATCCTGGCTGCTAGTGAAGGCTGAAGCAAAGAACTCATTGAGTACCTCAGCCTTCTCTTTATTTGTTATAGCCAGTTTTCCATTTAGCAGAGGAGGTATGCTCTCTTTGGCTTATCTCTTCTGACCTATGTATCTGTAGAATTCCTTCTTGTTGTTTTTAACATCCCCTGCCTAGTTCAGTTCCATTATTGGCTTCAGTTCCATTCCTTGTTTTTCACAATCCCATCTCTGCAAGTGTGAACAGCATCACTGAAATCTTCCAAGTAAAATACCCCAATATAGAAGTACACAGGTATCATTTCCATAATTGTGACAATGAACTGAAACATCTAAGGAATTCTCTTTTATTGCTCGTAACTTGAAATTAGATTGTCTCTTTATCTTGAATTTTTGTTTCTTTGTTTGTTTTTTTTTTTCAACATAATTTATCATTTTTATTGACTGATTTATTTTTAATTTGTTTCTCTCCTCCTTTTGTTTCCCAGAATTCAGTTGTTTTTTTTTTCCTTCAGTCTAAACATGCCAATTTCAGTGAAGCTGCGAGTACTCTTAGCACCATCAGTCAGCCCAGCAATTAGTTTTCCTGTTTTCTGTCAGGATTGCCTTTGTTATTTTTGCCCATACTTTGCACTTGTTATCAGTTGGGAACAGAAGGAAACATCATCTCTGCTGCTGAATGAAAGAAGCAGATAAGTAGGAACCTCTGGGCTGTCTGATATTTCTGTTAGCTATTACGTGAGCACCCTGCATTCTTATCCCTCTCTTCTGTTATGTATGTTGAGACTCCTTGCCAGGAGAGCTAAACTTTTTACATTTTCTTTGTAAAGTGTTCAGAAAGTCAGAATAAAAATATATTCTAGACAGTATTAGAAAAGAATAAAGCTTAGGTGCTGACATTTACATACATACTTCTGACCACTGTCATTTCCAGTGTATTAAATTCAGACTTTTAATGTTGCTGCACAAAGACATAAGATAGTTACTAAAGGAAAAGCTTTTAAGGAGAATTAATATCTGTCATTATATCTATTCATAAAACCAGAAGGAAAAAAAAAAATGTGCTGGCACAAAAATTGTTCTTAAGATCGATAGAATACAGGAAAGAATAATTCAGTTACATTAAGTATCACAAGTGACAGTAATACTACTATTTGTTTAAAAAATACTTGCTAAATTAAGAAGAGAAAATCTAAATCCTAATATATGATTTAAATATAATGGCTTTTTTTTTTAGTTTAAATCTATTACCTCTTGTAATAGATATAACAGATGAGTTGGAAGGACCTCTAATGTTCCAAACATCCCTACTCAAGCAGATACTTTGAATCACTTAACCAGGCCTACGTCCAGATGACTATCAAAGATCTCTCAAAGGAAAGAGATTCTGCAGTTCAATCAAGCTCACAGTAAAAAAGTGTTCCTTGTTGCTCAGAGAAAACGTCCTGTATTCCAATTTGTATCCATTGCTGTATTCCTCACTCCTGCCACTAAGCATCACTTGAAAGAACACAACTCCATCCTCTTTGTATCTTCCTTTCAGGCATTTATATACATAGATAAGATTCTTCCTTACCCTTCTCTTTTCCAGACTGAGCAGTCCAAGCTCTCTCAGCCTTTTATCGCAGAAGAGATGATTGAGTCCTGCAGTCATTTTAGCGTTTCTTCATTGTACTCTGTCCAGCATCTACATGTCTCTGGAGACCCAGAATAGGGTGCAGCACTACAGATATGTCCTCATCAGTGCTGAATAGAGGTGAAGGAAAATCTCCCACAGACTTTTGGCAGTGCCTCATCTAATACAGCCCAGGATAACATCAACCTTCTATGTTGCAGGGGTTTTGACTCTTGATCATCTTCTTATCCACTGGGATTCCTAAGTCCTTTTCTTAAATTTGGTTTACAGCTGGATGGCTCCCAGTATATTGTTTCACTGCATTGGTTTGCTCCTCCCAACTAGGTGGAGGGCTTAGTACTTTCCTTAGTTGAACTTCAAGAGCTTTCTGTCAGTCTATTTATCAAACCCATCGAGGTCCTCTTCAATGGCAGCACAACCTTCTGATTTAACCATTACTTCATAGAATCATATAGTGAAAGAAGGGCTTTGGATGGAAGGGACATAAAGATCATCTACTTCCAGTGTCCCCACTGTAGACCATCCAATAGATCCGCTGCCCAGGGCCCCATCCAACTTAGCCATAAGTACCTCCACTGATGGGGCATCTGCAGCTTCTCTATGCAACATGTTCCAATGCCTCACCACCCTCTAAACAAAGAATTTCCTCTGAACATCAAATGTACATTTCCCATCTTTTAGTTTAAAACCTTTCCTCCTTGTCTAGTCAGTATCAGACCATGTAAAAAGTCAGTCTTCCTCCTCCGTATGAGTTCCTCTGAAGTACTGGAAGGCCACAATGAGGTTTCCCCAGAGCCTTGTCTTTTCCAGGGTGAACAAGCCCAACTCCCTCAACTTTTTGTCACAGAAAAGGTGCTCCAGAATTTTGATAATCTCTGAGACCCTCCTAGAGTATTTCATATCAGGAATTAACATGTCCACAGACTGTTCTTATGATCTTGGAAATGCTATGTGTATTACCTGCACAGTGAGTGCTGGGGCTGTGGGTCTGCACTAATACCTCTTCAAATATATCTCATGCACAAAAAAAAGTATCTCTTTTATATCGGAGAAATAGAAAATGTACTTGCTTTGCATGTATCTGTCTGTGACTATGCTAAAACTTCAGTTTATATCTTTAGTGTCAAAATTGTGTGGTATGTTATTCAAAGAAGAGCATATTTACTGAAGTGATACTTCTACCCCTGTCAGTAACAAAATTTTGATTTTGCTTCAATCCTTGTTGGGCTGTGTTTGGTGCTGGGCTTGGGCTGAAGGTATCCTCATATGCTTTGTTCTCTTCCTGGTGGTAGCAGGTAGCTATTAGACCTTGTCCTGTTAGCCAGCCCCTGGCAGACCCCATCTTACACTGCACCATGACATGTAAACTGCAAAGTTAAGTCACAGGAGTATGTTTTATATAATATTCAACATATTTTTAAAGTTTTTTAGAGGATGATATAGAGTGTAACTTTCCTTCAAATAAGGTCAACAGCTTTTTGAGGTGTCAGCAGGTTGAGGGAAGTGATCCTCTCTACTCAGCTCCGGTGAGGCCACTTCTGGAACACTGTGTCCACTTCTGGAGACCCAGTACAAGATAAAGAACACCGGAGAAAGTACAGTGAACAAACACTAAAATGATTAAGGGATTGAAGCTTCTCTCCTATAATGAAAGACTGAGAGTGCTTGGGCTATTCAACTTGGAAAAGAGAAGATTTGGGAGTGTGTGAAATAGAGATATATGTATTTAATATAAATACCTGAAGAGAGAGTACAGAGAGAACAGAGCCAGGCTCTTTTCTGTGGTGCCCAGTGCAAGGACAAAAGGCAATGGGCACAAACTGGTGTACAGAAGTATCCTTATGATCATCAAAAAATATTTTTTTACTGTGTGGGTGACTGAAAGCTAGAAAACATTATTCTTTCCTATATGCAGTGACGTGATCAGGATCTCCTGTAGGAAGGAAACTACTACCCTTACTGACCACAGCCTTTTATTTATTTATTTATTTACAGTGGGTATAGAGGAATAGAAGAGGGCATAATTTTTTAAGCTGTGTCTGCGTTGGAATATATTCTGAAAAAGCATAACTGCACTGTGAGAACACTGCAATATTAGGTCAGTCAACTTAGGTCAGTCAGCAGCTCAACTTCCCCTTAGCATGCATTTTAACATATCAGTTAGTTTGAGTAGGATTTCCTGTTCAGGATTAAAAAAATAATGAATAAATTAAAATAAATAAATAAATAAAAATCCTGAGATAAGTATCCTCTTGTTTTGATTTGGAAGATGGAAGATTTTCTTCCTACAATATATAGTGTCCACATAATCCAATTTGTTATGTGAGCACAATATTCTTAACTATTCATTGAACTTAAATCAAAATGAAGTATGTAAGCAGTCAGGTAATTCCACTAAAGAAAATGATAATGCTTCTTGTTCATTTCACCTAGGGTAATTTAATTGTTAATAATAAGAAAGAATGTTGATTTAATGAACTGAGTGACTTCTCCCATAATAATATGTCCTCAGCAATTTAGTTAGCAGATATGTTAATAAATTATATTTTTCTTCTTCTTCTTTAATACAGACATTGAGTACAAATTCAGTATGACTTTGAAGGTGATGCTTATGCTTACAGTAATAGATCATTCTTCATAAAACAAAAAGTACAGTGTTTTGACTACACTTAGATTTTCAACAAAGAAGTCTGTACTATGTTACAGCAAATCAGATCTTAGGTTGTTCGCTTGCCCTAGGCTGTCATACAATGTATAAAACCTATGTCTTATTCAATAAAAACTCAACCTTCTGTGTTGAACATTATGTTTTTAAATTGTTTCACTTCTGAACGCATTACATTACAAGTAATAAAGAGATCAAAACTGTTACTCCTAAAGCAATTCATATGTAATTCTTGTTAGCTACAGCTCAAATCTGTTTCACCATATAAAACTAAATAATCAAATATTCCTCAGGGTCTTAGTCTCAAAGCACTTTATACTCAGAAAATGTAGGATTTGCTCAAATTTTCATCATAAATCAGGATTACCATGTGATTTCATTTTTCCTCACATTATAAAATCATTGTCAGAATCCTACAATGTACCTACAGAATAGTAGCACTGAAATGTAAATTGAGGTTAACAAGGATTTGCTAAACATAATTGCATTGTTTATATTGTCAGAAACCCCCTTAGACGTTCCAGAACTCTGGCACTCAAAATAATTAATTTAGAAAAATAAGTAAGAAAGTAAGTAAGTAAATAAATAACCTCACAGTTTTCAGTATTTTCTTCTCCATCAGAAATACCAGGGAAGCAGTAACTTTCTATTCATGACCACTGAAATGGCATTGAGCAAGTTGTATCAGTAAACATATGTAAGTCAATGGGCCTAAAGGGACTCTTCCTAGAGTACTGAGGTGGTGGATGGTGGATATCACAACTGGACCCCTCTCAAAACCTCTGCAAAAGTCTTGAGATTATAGAGAGTCTCCTGTTAATTTGAAGTTAGACAGTGTTACACATAACTGCAAAAAAGGGCATGAAAGAGGACCCAGAAAACTAGAAACCTATCAGATTAGTCTCTGGCCCTGGAAAAGTTTTGGAGAAAAATATCCTAGGGGATATTGAAAGGCAGTTATGTGAAAAAATGACTGTCAGACACAGTCAGCATCAGTTCAAGAAGTGTCAGGCTATATCATAGGCTTCAGTGAGACAAGGTGAGTGGCTCATAGGGTGGTGAGATGGATAAGTAGAGGCTTTGAGAGATATAGTTTGGGAAGGAGAAGAAGTGGGCTAGAGAAAGTTTTGACTGCATGGAGCTTAGTTATGTTGATGAAGGGGTTGAGTACTTCTGACAACCAGTGAGAGAAAAGCCCAACATTGGAAATACTGTGGTTGAAGTAAGTTATAGACTCACCCAAACAGGAAGAATTAAATATCCTATAAGTGTTATGATCACTAGCACTTATTCTTGTGGGAAACAAGAACTTCCCAGATATCTTCTGGAAATATAATGCAGAAGAAAAGAAACAGATTAGGAGATTCCTGTAATTGTGGAGGTCAGCATCCTGACAGAAGTGGTGAAGGAACTCACGAAGAAGCTGCTCCACTTGACCTTTGTTTATTAACAGGGAAAGTCTTCTGTTTGACATGGTGGTTCAAAGCAGTCTTGGATACATCAATCACAAAGTGACAGAGCTCTTGATCCTTCAGGAAGTAAAGAGGGCATTTAACCACACTGCTGTATTGGATTTTCAGAGCTCTGAATTTAGCCTGTTTAGGAATCTAACTAACAGAGTTGTTATGCAGTTCCAAAGGGCAAAGGAGTCCTGGATAGGAAAAAGGAAGACTGGATATTCTTGAATAATTAAATCTTGAAGGTACAAGAGCAATCTGTCCCTATATGCAGCACAAGAGAAGCTGGCAGAGAAGACCAGACTGGATGAACTCAAGAAGAAATATCTATAAACTTTGTAAGAAGTTGTAGACAACTCAGGAGAAGTACAAAGGTTTTGTGAGGTTATGCAGGGAGAAAATTAGGACTTAGATAATGGAAGGCTGCTATAGGGTCTTTCCAGAGCTTCCTCTTCCCAAGGCTGAACAGCCCTGATTCTTTCAGCCTGTCCTAATATGGGAGGTGTTCCATCCCTTGGATCGTTTTTGTGGCCCTCTTCTGGACGTACTCAAACAGGTTTACATCTCTCCTATACTGAGGACTCCACATCTGTGCACAGTACTCCAGATGAGATCCATCGGCGCAGACTAGAGAAGCAAGGTCACCTCCCTCAACATGCTGGCCAAGCTTATTTTGATGCAGCCCAGGATATGTTTGGCTTTCTGGGCTGTGAGAGCATATTCCTGATTCATGCCCAGCTTGTCATCCACTGGTGCCCCCACATCCTTTCTGTCACGGCTGTGCTCTATCCTTTTAACTCCCAAATTGTATTGATTGTGATGATTGCCATGATACAGATGCAAGATCTTGCACTTGTATCCTCAAGATCACAATTCCACCAGCACATGGTTGCTACAGTTTTTTAATGGTCACACCTGCATTGATAAGCATCAGGTCCAACACTGCTTCTCCTCTGAGTGGTTTGTCTAATACTTGAACCAAGAAACTCTCTTCAGTGCACTCTGGGAGTCTCATGTATTGCTTACTGCCTGCTGTGTTTTCCCGTCAAAAATTTGTGTGCTTGAAATGCTATATCAGGATGAGAGTCTGTGAGTGAAATTCTTGTAGCTGAGACAAGAAGACCTTGTCAACAGGGTCCCCTTCACCGGGTGGCTTGTAGGAGATAACAACCACTGGATGTACTGTATTCATCTGTTCCTTTATTTTTATCCACAAGGTCTTGACTTGTTTATGGCTGTTTCTTGCAAATAGCTCTTGGTAATCTATCTATTTCTTAGCATGGACATTCTCATCTGCCCCTTCTTCCTTATCAATCTCTTAAAAAAATCTTGTGGTCCTCACCTGCATTATCCCATCACATTTCTGAGATAGCAATTAGATCATAGTATTCTAATTGCACTGTGATTTCCAACTCCCGCTTTTTCTACCTAGTCTTCAGCAAAGTCTTTGACATTGTCTCCCACTATTCTCCTGGAGAAGCTGGCAGCCCATGGCTTGGACAGAGATATTATTTGCTGGGTAAGGAACTGGTTGGAGGGCTGGGTCCAAAGAGTGGTGGTGAATGCAATTAAACCCGACTGGTGACCAGTCATGAGTGGTGCTCCGAGAGTTAGTATTGGGGCCAACCCTGTTTAATATCATAGACTTATAGAATTATTTGGATTGGAAGGGACCTTTGAGATCATGTAATAATAATATCTTTATCAGTGACTTGGATGAGAAGATTATATGTACTTTCAAGAAGTTTGTTGATGACACAAAGGTGGGAGGAAGTATTTGCTTGCCTGGAGTAGAACGGCCCTACAGAGCAATCTGGACAGGCTGGATCGATGAACAGATGCCAGTGGGATGAAGTTCAAAAAGACCATGTGACAGACCATGAAGTTCAACAAGACCATCATGCACTTTGGTCACAACCCAGTCTACAAGCTTGGGACAGAGCATGTGGGAGATGTGTGGAGGAAATGGACCCGGGGTTGTTGTTCAACACTTGGCTGAATGTGAGCCAGCTATACAGCCAGGCAGCCAAGGCGGCCAATGTCATGCTGGTTTGTATCAAAAACAGTGTAGCCAGCAGGAGCCAGGTGGTGATTATCTCCCTATACCCAGCTCTGATGAGTCTGTGCCTTGGATACTTTGTTGTATTGTGTCCCTCACTACAAGAAAGACATCAAAGCCCTGGAGCATGTCCAGAGAGGGCAACAAAGCTGGTGGGACATCTGGAGCACATCTAATGAGGAGTGGCTGAAAGAACTGAGATTGTTTATTCTGGAGAAGAGTCTGGAGGGTCAGAGATTGTTTATTCTGGAGAAGAGTCTGGAGGGTCAGAGGAGACATTATAACTTTCTACAACTACCTGAAGGGAGATTGTGGTGAGACGATCAGCTTCACTTCAGGAAGTGAGTAAACAAAACTCTCTGGGAAATTGTCCTCAAGGGCAAGGAAGCAAATCAGAGCTGTCAGTTTTTTAAGCTTTTCTTAGGGCTCAAGAGTTCTCCATCTCAAAGGGTAGAAATTCATGAAAGAAAGGCAAAATTCAGCATGCCTGAACTGGGATCTTGTGCTCAAACTGGAGAGCAAGAAGAAAATACACATGTTGTGGAAGCTTGTACAGGTAACCTAGGAGGAGTGTAGGGCTGCTAGGCTGTATAGTGATAAAGTCAGGAAGGTCAGGGCCTAACTGGAATTGGCAAGGGGTGCAAAGAAGAATACGAAGATCTTCCACAGGTGCATCGACCATAAAAGGAAAATCTATGAATATCTTCATCCCTTTGAGAAAACCACAGGTGGGCTGGTAACAATGGACAAAGAGAAGACCGAGGTAATCAACAGTTGTACAACTATTAGCCTCAGTCTACATTTGCAATTGCTCTTCACACATACCTCAACTGGATGGGTCAAAACGTGGAGACTAGAGGAGTATTGTCCCTCCTGTAAGCAAATATCAGGTTCACAACCTCCTGAAGAACCTGAACATCCATAAGTCAGTGGGTCCTGGTGAGATGTATCTCAGAGTCCTGAGGGATTTGGTTAATATAGTCACCAAGCCACTCTCAATGACAACTGAAAAGTCATGGCAGTCTAGTGACTGGAAAAAAAGACAATGTCACAACCATTTTTAGTAGAGCAGAAGGAACAACCCAGGGAACTATCAAACTGTCAGCCTAACCTCTGCACTAGGGATGATCATAGGAAAGATGTTCCTGGAAGCTATGTTAAGTTACATAGACTAGTGGGAGGTAATACACAGCATTGTTGCTGTGGTGACCGAAGGCAAGTTCTGCCTGACGAGAACAGTGGCCTTGGATGATGGTATGTCTGTGTCAGTAGACAAAGGAAGAGACAAACACATCATCCATCTGGACTTCAGTAAGGCCTTTGGCATGGGCACATGTCCTCCACAAAATCCTTCTCTCCATATTCAAAAGACATGCATTTAATGGGTGGAATGTCTGATGAACGAAGGACTGCTTTCTCCAAAGAATAGTGGTCAGTGGTTTGGATATCAGTGATGAGTGGAACCTCTCAGGTGTCCAGAGAGACATAGACAGCTCAACCAGTAGGCCCAGGTGAACCTCATGAGGTTCAGCAAAGCCATGTTCAAGGTCTTGCATCTGGGAATTGACAAATCCCAATATCAACAACAAGCTGAGGGGTGAGACAATTGAGCACTGTGCTGCCAGAAAGAGTATTGGTGGACGGCAAGCTGGACATGAGCAAGCAGTGTGCCCTCACAGCCCGGAAAGCATCAAAAGGTTGAGGGAGGGTGACACCGTCCCTCTACTCTGTGCTGATGAGACTTCATCTGTAGTACTACATCCAGCTTTGGAGTCCTCAGTGCAGGAGAGATGTAGACCTTTCAGTGCATGCCCAGAAAAGGGCCACAAAACTGATCCTAGAGATGGAATGCCTCCCATATTAGGACAGGCTGAGAGAATCAAGGCTGTTCAGCTTGGAAAAGAGGAGGCTTCAGGATGACCTGGTAGCAACATTTCAGTATCTGAAGGGACACTGTAAGAAAGAAGGGGACAGATTTCTTTAGCAAAATCTGCTGTGATACAATAAGGGGAAATGTTTTTTTAATAAAAACAGGAGAGATTTAGATTGGATATAAGAACTTTACTTTACTTTATTTTATTTTATTTTATTTTATTTTATTTTATTTTATTTTATTTTATTTTATTTTATTTTATTTATTTTATGATAAGGGTAGGGAAGAACTTGAATAGGCTGCCCAGAGAGGAGGTAGATAACTCAACCCTGCAGACATTCAAGATAGTCTGGATGGGACTCTGAGCAACCTGATCTAGTTGTAGACGTCCCTGTTCATTGCAGGGGAGTTGGACTCGGTGCCCTTTAATGATTCTTTCTAACTCAAAAAATAACAAGCATACCAAGAGACTACTGGAACACATAGAAGATAACTTCCTTACATAGGTGACAGGGAGGTCAATCACATGAAATGCACTGATGTTTCTCTTGCTTACCAACAGAGAAGATCTCACTGGAGAGGTCAAAGTTGGAGGTAGTGTGGGCTGTGGTGATCATGACCTGGTAGAATTCTCAGTCTTAAAGAGTAAGAAAGGTAAAATGTAGAACGATGACCCTAAACTACAGAAGGATAAACATTCATCTGTTTAGGGCACTAGTGGTTTGAATCCTTTGTGAAATTGTTCTCAGAGATAAAGGAGAAAATACAAATTGAGAGACATTTAAAGATATTTTTCTTAAGGCACAAGGGTTCTCAGTCCTAACATGCAAGAAGTTGAATGGGGTGGCAGGAAACTTGTCTAAGTCAAGAACTCTTGTACTGGGGTCACTCATATTTAACATCTTTACCAGTAATGTCGATGACGGGATTGAATACGTTTCATGATGTGGTACTCAGGGACATGGTGTAGCAATGGATTTTTAGAGTTAGGGTAGTATGGTTAGGTTGTGGTTGGACTTGATGAACTTGAAGGTCTTTTCCAACCTGAGCAAGTTTATGATTCTATGATTCTATGGATGGGGACCTGGCAATCTGGCCTAGTACCATATCTGAAATTTGGCAGCTCTGCCTGTGGCAGGGAACTTGGAACGTGATGATCCTTGGAATCCCTTCCCAAGCCATTTTGTGATTCTATGATTCTATGATTCTACGATTCTACAATTCTACAATTCTGTGATTCTGTGATTCTATGATGCTAAGCTGAGTGATGTATTTGACACAGCATAATGAAGAGACATCATCCAGATGGACTTAGACAGTCTTAAAAAATGTGAAAACCTAATGAGTTTTATCAATGCCAGGATGTTGCACTTGGGTCAGATATGAATTCAGACTGGGAAAATAATTCACTGAGAGCAATCCTACTGAGAAGGACATGGGAGTCCTAATGGATGAAAAGCTTGACAAGAGCCAGCAGTGTGTGTTTGCAGACTGGAAGGCCAAAGGTATTCTGGGCTGCAACAAATGAGGGGTGGCCAGCAGTAGAGAGAGATGACTGTCCATCTCTAATGTGCACTTGTAAGGCCCCACCTGGAGTATTACAATAAGGCCTGGGGTCTGTAGCACAAGAAAGATGTGGAGCTGTTGGAGCAGATCCAGAAGAGTACAGTGAAAAATATCAATGGGCTGGAACACCTCTCCTATGAAGAAAGATTGATGGAGTTTGACTTGTTTAGCTTGGAGAAGAGAAGGCTCCAGGGAGACCTCATTCTGGCCTTCCAGTACTGGAAGGGAGATAATAATCAGTTGGAAGATTGACTTTTTACACAGTTTGAGGCTGATAGGACAAGGAGGAATGTCTTTAAACTGAAAGGAGAGATTTGATGTTAGGAAGAAATTCTTCTCTCAGAGGGTGGTGAGGTACTGAAACAGGATGCCCAGAGGAGTTGTGGATGCCTTCTTGGATGTGTTCAAGGTCAGCCTGGATGGACTTTTGGCAACTTGATATATGGAAATCATCCCTTCCTTGAATAAGGACTGGAACTAGATTTTTAAGATTCCTTTCAATCCACAGAAGTACATATTCCCAGGCAGCCTGGTTTAGGTGGCCTCACTTGGGCGCTAAGATTGGATCACATGTCCAACAGAGATCCTTTCCAATATCAGCCATTCTGTGACTCTGTGATTCTGTGAGATAGCATGTCCAGAAATGTACAAAAGACTTACATATAATCTCTAGTACTTTTCCTCCTCACAAAACAAAAGTGGCTATAATCCTGTAAAATTATATATTTTTTTCTACATCTTTCCCAAAAAGGACACTAATTAAGAACATTTTCTGAGCTATATGTGAAATCTATAGATATAGCACACCATTTTAGAAACCAATTTTTGTTTTTTTGTATGCTACTTGCTGATTACTCTCTTAAACAGGATCATGATGTAAATAAACAGAAACAGGAGGGCAAGATTAGAGGATGGTAAAGTTCAAATAAGTTGCTATATATTTATTTATGAATTATTATCTTAATGAATTACAGAAAAGTGACATGCCAGCCAACCTCTGTGGGGAAATCAATCTGTTTTTGTCACTATACAGCTTGGTTATGAATGTGAAGCATATTACTAATTGATTAATTTCATTCCTGGAAGAGGTGAGTGTTATTTATTTATTATTTTACAAACACAGACCAGGTCAGGATTGTGTATTTCATCTGTACTTCCCACAGCTTTTTTGGATATCTGAGGAGTGCCACTGACATTTCTTATCATTGACAGTCACAACAAACAGCTTTATGTAGGTGTACTCTTTTGAGCTATAAAGAAAATATTTTGATCCAAATTTCACTAGCCATTTGGAGTTGAGGCTCTGTACAATAACATATATGAGAGTAAAGTAAAGGAGTTTTCTTCTGGATATGAGTTTCCTTGCATTTATAGATCTCATTTGATGTTTTATTTCATGCTTACAATGCACCCAATGTTTTAATTCTCCTGGGTGTGCCATTTTGTTTGGAATTAATTGGATCTCAACATGTTTTTCTCTAAGAAAAAAAGAGAAAACAAAAGCAAAAAACAAACAAAATAAATCTTCCAGTTCCTCTATACTGAAACCGGGATTATTTATTACTTTCTTTTGAATATTCTACTTTCATGGAAAGCTACTATAATATATCAAAAGTTATTGCTACTTATCGTCTGAGGCTGGTAATCAAATCAACATGAGACTACCAACATCACTTCATGGACAATTTTTGTATTTGAAAGCATTTCTTTGGAGCTATCTGCCTTCGAAAGGGAGTGTTCAGGAGTGTTAACTGACTGAAGAGCTGGCCTGAAGACAGATAACTTCAGCTTGATAATGGGAGACTGGGAGATGATACCATTGTATCCTGTGAAGATAGGACACGAGCTTCTGCCTGCTTCCTTTTATTGGCTGACTTTAATTTGCCAGGCCTAGAAAATAGAAACAAAGGAGATCCTGCTGTGATCCCAGAGCCAGAAGCTGTCACTCCAGAAAGAGCAGACTCTACCACTTTGGACTTATATAAATAAGTTTGTACTGCCATTGTTAGTAGTCCTCCACTGAATAACATCACCTGTGATGACCCATCACTACTAAGATCAAGATCCAACACCAAGACATTGCTGGATCTAGGAGTGGTGAACCACTTTGCTTTGCTATCTTTCTGTCTCTCTTTTCCCATTTCCTATCTTTTATCTTCTTTTATTCTTTTACTCTTTGTAGTAGCCATTGCCTAAAATTTTCTTGCTTGTAATGCTCATTAATTATAATTAGCCAACTAGCAAATTTTACTTCCAAGTAGTTGTTATGAGTTGTTAAGAAAGCACTCAATAATTTAATGTGAATTATTCCTCTGAGTCTTGGATGACTTCATCATGGTATCAACCCCTTGCTGACTAGAGATGTGTGACTGAGGAGATAGAAAAATATTCACCTCCCTCGAAACCCACTGAGTGGTATGAGACACTTATATTTAAAGAAATTTCTTGGTTACAATTATGATGTGCTTCCGATTCAAATCACTGCCTGTTTTTTACAATAAATCAGTTTCACACGTAAATACATTTTTAATTTGTTGCTTTTCTTCTGAGGTTCATGAGTGAATAAAATAGTCAATAAAATTGTCCAGCGGATTCAGGTTTAAAAAAAAAAAAAAAAAAAAAAAAAAAAAAAAAAAAAAAGCTATTTTTTCTTGTTGAGAGAAAGGAAAAAAAAAAAAAAAAAGGTTATGGAATTATTATTATTATTATTATTATTATTATTATTATTATTATTTTGCTTGTAAAATTTCAGCTTTGGCAATAGGATATTTTCCATGCACAGCAATTTATTGAAAGAGTCTATATTCATGGAAGTCAAAGTCATTCTTTCTGGTGAATGAAGATATTCTTCAGCATGAAGGAATTCATTATCTTGGAGTCCACAGAATTCTTCAAAGAAATGGAGATGCTTGATGCAAAATAACTTTATGTGCTATATTTCCTTTCAAGAACCAGGTTATTGTTTAAAGAAATCATATTGCTAAACTGAATAATTTTTTAACAAGATAGAAGATCAGAACATGGTGGAAGAACTAAGCAAGATCAGAACAAAATGGAAGATCAGAACATGAAATTTTCAAGGAAAAGTTTTCTCTGAAATAACTTGCCATCATGTCAAAATATTTTATAAGAAAGGAAAATCCACAGTACAGATTAAAAAATAATCATCTGCATGCTTTAATTTTCAGTGTCCTTGAAGACAACTATGCTGTATTTCCATGTTTCCTATGAATACATTCAGTTGTTCAGTCTTCCATCATTTGTGTGGGCTGCCTTCCAGATTAGAACATGTGCGAAAGCACACTGCCTGAGCTTCATGCTAGTCAGAGACTTTAGCCAAAAGCCTGCAACTGATAAATGGGAACAAGGCCAAAAAATTCTTGGCTTTTGATTCTTGATTATGTCTGGGGGGAATTAAGCCAAGGAAATCTTCATAGAGATTCCTAGGACAAATGTACTAACTGCTTCTAAATAATGCTCTCAATATACTGCCAGGACATGTTAAGGACTGGTGAATTGAGCTGTCCATATCTTGAGGAAACATCCATGAACTATTACAGAAGCTGCATCAAATGGAGGATGTGGATTAATCTCTCATTGATGGTTTGAGTGCAACAGAAAAGGTGACATGGTTAAGGTGCATTGGCAATGCCTACTGCTTAATGGATAACTTTCATATTTATCACAGTGAATTCAACATAGGCAAAATTCCTTTTTTAAAATGGCAAGAACCATCATCTGCAACAGACTTTTCTGCCTTCTGTACATACGATCTTCTCTACTTAATTTTTATTGCTTTGATCAACCCAGTCTTATAACAGACTTGAAAAAGATGAAATAAAGGTAAAAATCTGTGTATGCACAAAAAGATTTCATTTTTACTCCCTTCCCCTCCCTTCCTTCCCTTCTCTTTCCTTTCTTTCCCTTCTTTTTCCTTTGAACAGTCCTATTAGCATAAAAAAAAAAAAAAAAAAAAAAAAAAAAAGATACTAGTATTACCATGCTTAGTAAATTCACAGCAAAGAAAAGTATACTAAGGGTTTGGGTCTCATACTGTTACAGAAACAAAAGAATGTACTTGAAGAAAGCCCAAAATAATAAGCAGGAGTTGCTAAAGTAAATAAAATAAATTTAAAATGTGCATTAGAGTGTGAAAAGCAGTTTTTATACAAAATAATAAACTATTTTTTTTTTCTCATCTGTAACGGAAGACATAATGTGATATTCCTAAGTCAAAAGAATGGCTATCATTCAGCTGACTGAAATAAAAATGAATCTTTAAGATTTCTACCCATCAGTCTTTAGCTTTTTCTTCTGTATCATCTTTATATACGTGCATTCAGAAGACATTTTCAGGAGATAAGTCCAGCTTCACCAGTCACCTTATCCTCTGGTGCAGAAGAAACTGAATGTGATGCAGTTTCTCTATCATTCTCCTCTGTATCTCAGAGAAGTTCAGTAGTGATATAGCCAGGATAACCAAGGGAATAGAGTTCATGCAGGCAGGGTGTGCACAGAGGGTAAAGGGCAGCCTACTGCCTTCTCTTCTGGGAACAGCTGCTAATAGACTTCTGGTGTGGTAAATATGGCCACAACCAGCCTCAATGGCCAGGCTGAGGCAGAAACCCAGACTGGGGGACTGCAACCTCTTCAGCCAATGTGTGCATTGAGATAGACCTTCTGAGGAGTGAAAGGGCTGTCTGGACCTCCCATTGTGGAGAATTCCAGAAAATGTAAGTCCCCAAGGGCCTGAAGGCAGAAGGGTGTGTTAAGGGTGCAAGTGTGCTCTGCTCAGTAACTTACTAAGCAGGTAGTCAGATTGCGAGATGAAATTGCCAGGCTGAGAAGTATTCAGGAATCAGACTGATAGGAGGCATTTTGAACTGATATACTGACTGACAGTCCTGTCCTAAGTCTCTGCAAGGGGAAGAAACTAAGCCAGTTTCCTACCTTGAAGAGACCTACCACAGTAACTTTCCTCCTGTAAAGAAGGAAATGCAAGGAGAACTTCATCATATATGGCTTGACACTAAGAGTTTGTTCTGTTTGTCTAGTTCTAAATCAAGCTTTATTTGAGCTTGATTTGGCATATCAAAACCCTTATACCTTGCAGTTAAAATGTCTTTTAGTCATAGCTTCTGGCAAGTAAATTTAAATAGAGACCCAGCAAAACTCTTGCCACATGGATATGAGGTGAGATAAATCTAAGAGCAAAATCTAAGATCAGTTTGTTTCCTGTGCAAAGTACCTACCCACCATTACAGTTTACTTAGAATAACAGTATCAAGAAAAGGGGAAATGAGAGACATATTCATTCATTCATCACTGACATAAATATACGTAGAAATTACAGGAAAACATTGCAAAGAGGAAAAAAGCAGAAAATTTTCAATTAACAGCAGGAATAAAAGTAAACATTTTTATATGTAAAGATTGTAGCAAAGAAGATAATAAAGAAATGTACCAGTAAGGATTTACTAGATTTCAAACAAGAGTCATCACTAAATTGAATATGTTCACTAGCTAGTCTTGGAAGCAATATAGCATTATATGTGATAGTACATTCAAGGTCACCTGTTTGCTGCTAGTGTTACTCGCTGAAAATGTCAGATTGAGATGATTAACATTGTGTGGTAATTTATGCACCTATTTCAAATATGACTGGTGTGGATAGTCTATTAAATATGTATATATATGTCCTTTTCTTTTTCTTTTTTTTTTTTTTTTTAAACGCATGAGGCAACAAGTATTGCCAAAGTTTTCATGTATAAAAGTAGTTCATAAGACATAGAGCTACTAAGTTCAAAATACATTTGTTACATGCAGAAAAGAATTATGAGTTTTCCAGTATTGTCTTGAATTAGTCTTGACATTTTACTCTAATTAGGTCTAACTTCACATACCAAAGATTATATTTCTTTATTCCTACCATTTCTATAACCAATTTAGTAAACCTTTTAACTTTTAGTTCCATTTTCTTTTTCATGCATGGATTACTTAACTCTATAGTAATGCGTGAAATAAATCTTATCTTCCCTGTAGGTTCTTTCTTTAATATACTGATTGCTAAGCGAAGGGTAACTGCTCTACCGAAATTCATTTTTCACTGTTTTACAGGAGAAATGTTATTTACTGTAAAAGGTAATGAAATCCAACAATGCAGCTCTAGGGTAACATTAAACGGACAGATATGCAGTAACAGCATTTTCATTACAAGAGTGTCAACCTCTAATATCTTGCAAGAGAATTCAACAGGAAAAAAAAAAAAATACAACCTCTTTTTGGAATTTTGAAAATATCTTTCTTTATATTTACTGTTCTTAATACTAATTTCTCTACTTCTACAATTAGTCGTTGGCTAGATATTTCTGTAGCTAAAGAGAGTTTCTCTACTCTCTTTGGAGGAGAAAAAGGAATTAAATTTCATTCTACATTTTTAAACAACATGAAAATAAATACTAAGGAATGTGTAGCAGATAAGAAAACAGTTTATGACTTAATTTGATGTTGATTTACCTACAAAATCTTTTTAATGCAAATATGTTTTTTTCTCCACTAATAGTATAGGAAAGTAAATTTTAGATGAGTGTTACTACTACACACTAGTCACATATAATCTTAATTGAATCACTAAGTTCAAAAATCACCGACTTGGCAAAGGTGTAGGTCAATCTGCTTTGCAAGGAGCAAGTGACAAAAAAAACAACAACAACAACAACAAAAACCTTCAGCCATGTTACAGATAAAGGTCTACATTTTCCAAATCACATTAATAGGGCCTCTAAAACCTCATTTCTGAAGGTTAGTAAATGTAATTTCTGAGTCATGAATATAGAACTGTTAATTCTCATATCCATAAAAGTTTAATCTTTTTTTGAGGAATATTGATCCTTATTTGAAAAATGAGTAATTAAATATTTTACCTATTGAATGTGAAAAAAAAAAAAAAAAGAAAAAAAAAAAAAGTGTACCCTTTTAAGAGTGAGAAGTAAAAGCAGATGAGTTTTACCTCTGCATAAATTATAGTGCTAATATTCCTATGATGAAAATTGAAAAAAAAACAAAGTCTTTTTTTTTTTTTTTTTTTTCCCCTTTGGAATTAAATCACTTAAAGTTATTAAAATACATGGTTTACAGAATCACAGAATCACCAAACTGTAGAGGTTGGAAGGATCCTCTAGCAATCATCTAGTGCAAGCTTCCTGCTAAAGAAGGTCCCTACAGTAGGTTGCACAGGAAAGTATCCAGGGAGGTTTTGAATATCTCCAGAGAAGGAGATCCACAATCCCTCTGGGCAATCTGTTCCAGTGCTGTGTTACCCTTACACACAAGGGTATAAGAAAATTCTTCCTCCTGTTCAGATGGAATTTTCTGTGCTCAGGCTTGTACCCATTGCTTCTTTCCATGCCATTCACAGCATGGGAAAATGCCTGGCTCCATTCATTTGACTCTTGAATTTTAAGTCTGTGTACATGGTGATAATATCCCCTCTCAGTCTTCTCTTTTTCAGGCTAAACAGATTCATGTCTCCCAACCTTTTCTCCTAAGGGTGTAGCTCCAGGTCCCTAATAATCTTTGCTGCCCTCTCCTGGTCTATCTCTGTACTTTCCTATCTTCCTTGAACTTAACCCAGAGCTGGATACTGTATTCCAATTGACGCCTCACCAGAGTGGACTCCATTCCTTCATTCAGGTCGTTGATAATGATACTGAACAAGATGGGGACTAGTATCAACTCCTGGGGAAAACCACCTAGTTGCAGGTCTCCAGCTAGACACTGTGCCACTGATCACAACACTGAGCTCTGCCAGTCAGTCGCTCTCAACTCACCTCACTGTCTGCTCATATATCCAAAATCTCCCAAGCTTCTTACATGGATGGTGTGGGACACAGTGTCAAATGCTCTGCTGAAGTCAAGATACACAACATCCACCGCTCTCCCCTTATCTACTCAATCAGCAATTATAGTATAAAATGCTACCAGGTAGCTTGAGCATGATTTCCCCTTGATAAATTCATGTTGCCTGCTCATGACAGCCTTCTATCTTTGAGGCTACTTAGAGATCAGCTTGCTCCATCGTCCCAGGGGTGGAGGTGAGACTGATTGGCCCACAGTTGCCCAGATCTTCCTTCTTGCCCTTTCTGAAAATTAGAATGATCCTGTCTGTGCTCCAGTCATCAGGCACCTCTCTCATTCTCTAAGTCCTTTCAAAGATGATAGAGAGGAATTTGACAATCATTTCTGCCAGATCTGTCAGCTCTCATGGGTGCATACCATCAGAATCTGTGGATTTGCATATGTTGATTTTGCCTAGACAATCTCTGATCCTCTTTAACCAAAGGGAAATCTTCCTTTCTCCAGACTCTCTCTCTCTTACATCGAGGGTCTGGGATTTCCTAGGGGCAATCTTAGAAGTAAAAGATGAAGCAAAGGAAGTGTTCAGTATTTCCAGCTTCCCAGCATCCCCTGTTTCTAGGGCACCCACCTCACTTGGCAGAGGGCCCACATTTTTCCTATTCTTCCTTTCGTTATTGATGTACTTAAACTTCCCTTCTTGTTCTTGACCTCCTTTGTCAGATATAACTCCAAGAGGGCCTTGGATTTTTTCCCAGGTGTAGGTGGGGAATATTCAATGATAGAAAGGCAGATTTGATCTATTCATTGTATTATATGACTTGAATAGTAAATATTTTGAATCATTTGTGATATAAAAGCAGATCAAAATTTTATCAGCTGAAGTTTAATATCATGTTCTCTTTCAATTTCAAAGGAACTTCTCATGTTAATGTCTTCAATGTTACCTCCAAAATAGCTTTCATGAAAAATTACTGTGGAACAATCTTAACAGTCAGTTTTCCAACAGGCCACTTCTACAAAGCAGTTAAGAATTCAAAACATTAACTTCTGTTCCAGAAGTATGGGAGTTGGTTGAGATAAAAAGCAGTGAAGACATTCTTAATTTATCAAGGCTAGCTACTACTGTTGATATCCATGCCAGAGTCTAAAACTTTGTATTTTGTGTATCTTAGGTAAAAAAAAGAAAATAGTACTGCTATTACTACTATTACTACTACTATTGCTACTACTACTACTACTACTACTACTACTACTAATAATAGCAGAAATAAGAAATACACAGAACTTTGGAGGAATGTGCATCTTACTTTTAGTATTACTAGAAAGTTGTAATTTAAAACACTGAACACTTCAGAAATAGTTATTTTGCTGGGGTGTGGATTTAAGCATAAAGAATCCAGCATTCTGAATTTTTTTTTTTTTCTTTTTTTTTTTCCCTGTCAGTTTTCAACTGTTAACCATGTTTTCTTCACTTTAAGTCCCCAGTTACAGGAGATTAATTTTTTCCTGTTCATTTTCTGTGCAAATAATAATGCTTATTCAGATACTTTTTTGAGAGGTTTTGTGGTTAAATATGAATCCTCTAGATATGTGTAAATACTTGAATATCCTAAATACCACTGTGCAGCCTACTGACATTGTCTTGGAGTAGTCATGCTATCTGAAAGAATGACTTCTCTCTGTACAAATAATAGCAATATAAAAAGATAGTTCAGATATGATGCATGTAACCTTTAAAGTTATCTCATATACATATTTTTTTTCTTATAACATGCATTATTGTTTTTCTGTACAAATAAAATTTTAATTATATTGATAAAAATACTCTTCAATTGAATGATATTTCTTACTGAATTAAAATTCATTATGAAGCCTCTACAGCCAATTATCTGTTTCTCTAAAATAGATACTAACCAGAACAATAAAATATACTTTTTTTTCCAAATTACTTGAAAAATGACTGAATGTATTTTAGAAATTGCTTACCAATAGCCTTGAAAAGTATCATCACAAGCTGTAAGTAAATTAAAAAATCCAATAAATGGTAGAGCCATATTTCAAATGGAACTTTATACAGAATTCTAGGTGATATTTAATTATGTTAAATGAAAGTAAACCACCTACTCAGTGAAAGAAGTTATAAAAGTACACCGTCTGCTCTTTCACATGACAGTACATGCTAGAGTAGGATTTACACAATGAATTCAGCTGCTATGTTCTGTTCCTCTCTGTGTAGATTGAACCTCAAAACCAATAGAAAATATTCTAACAGATTAGTCTTTTTTTTTTTTTTTTTTTTTGGGGGGGGGGGGGGGGTGTTTGTTTTTTGTATTTTTGTTTAATATAATTCATAATTAAAAAAATAGCACTCCTTGATCTATTTATTTGGACTACCTTTTCTATGTGGATGAAATGTTTCACTTTGTCGAAAATAGTAAAATACTAATGTAGGGTATTCCTACAGGAGAACTACACCCATAACGTTTTAGAGTAAATTTACAGGAATAAAACAACAACAACAACAATAACAAACCATCAAAAAGAGACAGCAGAAGAAAGAGGTCTCAGAATCTTAGAATTCTTAAGTCTTAAGTTTTAATGCACTTCTTAAGAAAGGTTAATAGCATTTTTAAGAAGGCTGACAGCATTCTTGGCTGCTTTAGGCAAACTGTCATCTCTTGTTGGATGCCGAGGGCAACCTGGTCACCAAGGATAGGGATAAGGCTGAGGTACTTAATGCCTTTTTTGCCTCAGTCTTTAATAGTAAGACTTGTTACTCCGTGGGAACAAGCCCCCTGCACTGGTAGATAGGGATGGGGAACAGAATAAGCCCTTCATGATCCATGATGAGATAGTTTTGGACCTGCTGTGAAAGCTGGATGCTTACAAGTCCATGGGACCAGATGGATTGCACCCTACAGTGCTGAGGGAGTTGTCAGATGTGATTGCCAATTCACTGTCCATCATTTTTTGGCAGTCCTGGCTAACCAGGGATATCCCGGTGGATTGGAAACTGGCAAATGTGATGTCCATGTTCAAAAAGGGCCGGAAAGACAATCCTGGTAGCCATAGGCCTATCAGTCTCACCTTGGTGCCCAGGAAGGTTATAGAATGAATAATCTCGGGAACCATCATGGACCAATTAAAGGTCAACCAGAGGATCAGACCCAGTCAGCATGGGTTTACGAATGGTAAATCCCGTCTGACAAACCTGATTTCATTCTATGACAAGGTGACCCGCTTAGTGGATGAGGGTCAGGCTGTCAATGTGGTCTTCCTGGACTTCAGTAAGGCCTTTGACTCTGTCCCCCACAACATTCTTGTGGAGAAACTGGCTGCCCATGGTATGGATGGGTGTACGCTCCACTAGGTGAAGTACTGGCTGGATGGCCGGACCCAAAGAGTCATGGTCAATGGAATTGAATCTAGTTGGCAGCCGGTCATGAGCAGTGTCCCCCAAGGCTCAATACTGGGACCACTTCTGTTTTACATCTTCATTGATGATCTTGATGAGGGGATTGAGTGCATCTTCAGTAAGTTTGCAGATGACACCAAGCTGGGAGGGAGTGTGGATCTGCCAGAGGGGAGAAAGGCACTGCAGAGGGACCTGGACAGACTGGATCAATGGGCCGAGGTTAACGACATGAGTTTCAATAGGGTCAAGTGTCAGGTCCTGCATTTTGGTCACAACAACCCCAGGCAACCCTACAGGCTTGGGGAGGCATGGCTGGAAAGCTGCCTGATGGAAAGGGACCTTGGTGTTCTGATGGACAGTTGGCTGAACATGAGCCAGCAGTGTGTCCTGGTGGCCAAGAAGGCCAATGGCATCCTGGCTTGTATCAGGAATGGTGTGGTGAGCAGGACTAGGGAAGTCATCCTGCCCCTGTACTCGGCATTGGTGAGGTCTCACCTCGAGTACTGTGTTCAGTTTTGGGCACCTCAGTACAGAAAGGATGTGGAGGTACTGGAGCAGATCCAGAGAAGGGCAATGAGGCTAGTGAAGGGCTTGGAAAATCAGCCCTATGAGGAGAGGCTGAGGGAGCTGGGCTGTTTAGTCTGGGGAAGAGGCAGCAGAGGGGAGACCTTATTACTCTCTTCCAGTACCTGAAAGGTGCTTACAGTGAAAGCGGGGTAGGTCTCTTCTCACTGGTGACAGGTGACAAGACGAGGGGAAATGGCCTCAAGTTGCGCCAAGGTAAGTTTAGGTTGGACGTTAGGAAACACTTCTTTACAGAAAGGGTGGTTAAACATTGGAATAGGCTCCCCAGAGAGGTGGTTGAGTCACCGTCCCTGGATGTGTTTAAGAGCTGTTTGGATGTGGTGCTCAGAGAGATGATTTAGCAGAGGGTTGTTAGAGTTAGGGTACTATGGTTAGACTGCGGTTGGACTAGATGACCTTGAGGTCCATTCCAACCTGAGTAATTCTATGATTCTCTGATTCTCTGATTCTCTGATTCTATGGTTCTATGATCAGCAGGTGAAGAGTGATAATCCTTCCCTACTCAGCAATGGTGACACTGCACTTAGTGTACTGTGTCCAGTTCTGGGCCCCTGAGTATAAGAGATACATACAAGACATACTTGAAAGAGTCCAGAAGAAGATTACGAAGATAACGAAGGGACTGGAGCATATCTCCTATGAGGAGAGACTGAGAGAACTGGAACTGTTCAGTCTGGAGAAGATGCAAGGAGACCTAACCAATGTGTATAAATACCTGAAGGAAGACTGTAAAGAAAATGGAGCCATGCTATTTACAGTGGTGTTGAATACTAGTACAAAAGGCAATGAGGACAAACAAGAACATAAGATATTTCATTTGAAATTTAGGAAAAACATTTTTATTGTGCCTTCAAAGGAAGCACTGACAAAAGCTACCCAGAAAGGTGATGAAGTCTCCCTTCATGGAGACTTTCAAAACCTGTCTGGACATGGTCAAGGGCAACATGCTCTAATTGGTCTTTTTGGAAGAGCTGGGCTAGATTAGATGATCTGCAGAAGTTCCTTCTAGTCTTAACAATTCTGTAATTCTGATTTCTGAATCTCAGACTTGTAAGAGTTGGATAGAGTCTCTGGATATCATCTGGTCTAATAGTCCTGCTAAAACAAATTTCCTAAAGCAGGTTGCACAGGGAAGTCTTCAATCCAGAGAAGGAGTCCCAAAACCTCTCCGGGCAGCCTGTTCCAATGCTCTATAAACCTGGAAAGAAGTCAGTTTTCCCTCATGTTTGTACGGAATTTACTGTTTCCAGTTTGTATCCATTGCTCCTTGTCCTGTCACTGCATGTCACTGTGAAGTGCCTGGCCCCTTCATTTGACACCCACACATTAGGTATTTATAAGCATGGATAAGGTCCCTTCTCAGTCTTCTCCAGGCTGAACAGTACGAGATGTCTCAGTCTTTTCTCATAAGGGAGATGCTCCCAGTCCTTAATAATCTTTGTCGCTGTCTGCTGGACTACCTCCAGAAGTTCTCTTTCTGAGGGAACAGAGGAGAGCAGAATCAGATACAGTATTCTAACTGTGGCCTCACCAGAGCAGAGTAGAGGGGGAGGATCACATCCATTGAACTGCTGGTCATGCTCTTCTTAATGCATCACAGAATACCATCAGCCTTCATGGCTATGTGAACAAACTGCTGGCTCATGTCCACCAAGATACCCAAGTTCTTCCCTGCAGAAATCCCTTTCATGAGGTCAACCCTAAATTGTACAGATTTATGTGGTTATTCCTCCTCAGATGCAAGACCCTACACTTGCTAATTTCCATGTCATCATGCTACTTTCTGCCCAACTATCCAGCCTGTCCAGGTCTTGTTGAAAAAATGCATAGTTTTCTGGTGTGTTATCCATCTCTATATTTCTATATATCTCAGCTGTGTATCATTCTTTTTTTTTTTTTTTCCTAGAAAAAAAGTGTCAGCAAGAACAATATTGGACAATATGAGAGATATGATAAACTTAAAACAATTCCACTCTAACAAGCCACCCCAGAACAAATAAGGAAATTACACTCCGGATTTTCAATAGAAATATGAGTAGCTGTGAAATGCACAAATGTGTTTCATTTTGGAATAAGATATTTCCAGAACTCCAGTAATGTAACTTCAGAAATACACTGCTCTGCATTTATAGAAGGTACCTGATCTTTAATTTCAGGATTCCATAAGGACATATTAATTTTTTCTGGTCAGTGTAGGCAATGAAGTATGCAATTTTCAATTTTTGTTTATCAGTTTAGTTTTCTGAGAAAGGAGAGGCTCTTGGTTTCTTGTTTTTTGGTGTGTTTTTTTTTTTTTTTTTTTTTTTTTTACTGCTGCATTCAAAACCAAGAAAAATATACATATATGCAAGAAAGGAAGACAACATTTCAGATTGTCTAGAGAAAAAATTTGGTGAATCTGTGCCTCTAGCTGACAGAAAAAATATGTTATGTGATCTAAGTGTAAAACAATTACATAATTGTTAAGATGACAGGAAAGACAGTCATACTGAATTACTGAGTCCTATTCCCCTTATTTCCAAAATGATGATGTCTCTGTGTCTTTTTCATTCTACTTCCCTTTCTTATTCCTGATAAGAATTGACAACATTTCACCTCTTTCTTTTTTGTTTTATACAAAATTCTCTATCTTTCAGTACAGGTGCAGTATTTCAAAATAAACTCATTTCCTTCCAACCCTTTAAGTTTGAATTTGATTACTGATAAACTATTAGTCAACAGACCTACAAAAACGAGAATAAGATAATGGTATTCTGAAAATATTTATATGGTGTTTGTAAATTGATATTTATTCTGACATATTTTTATATTTCCATATGAAAAATCATAGATGGAATTTTTAGTAAAAATCTTCAAATATCAAATGGAAAATAACATTATTGGAATGTATAGATATCTTAAAATAGACTTTTCATAATGTTATCCTTCCTTACCCATAATACCATACGCTTTGCAACTGTTAGTCATTAGGCAGTTGTTAGCTAAAATTCAGATCATGTTGAAAAGTAGGTCAGCTTTTTTTGTTGCAATATTCCCCTAAGTCTAAGTCCAGAAACTGCATGAAACTGCTTTATATTTTTCTTATTTTTATGTATAATCTTGTCTTTAATATTTAAATAATTTGTTCATAAATTGGCTCTAAATGTTATGTAAGTTCATTATTTCCAGAGCAATCAGAACATCTAGTGACTTTAACTTATACAACCGTTTTTTTTGTTTTTTTTTTTTAATGATATCAGGTGATATCTCTAAAAATATTATTTTTAAAGTAGATAATGTATTTAGATACAACCTAAGAAACTTTACCAATGATTTTATTGCATAATATTCATACATTAAAATAAATGGAATGGAAGCAGGTATAAAAGTGAGCTTTTACAATTTTTAAAAGCATCCCATCAGGTATTATTCATGAAAAATATGTATATACAAAAAGACAGATCATTAGAAGTTACTGTATTGCAACTTTTGAAAGCTTTGAAGATGCCTACTTTTACAGAACCTTTATAGATCTATAGTGTCCATTTCAAAAGCAACTAGAAGTTACAACACACATTTATACAGTTGTGTTCCCATATTCAGAAAATTAGACCAGAAATCTAGCAGGAAGTTGTTATTGAGGGGTCTTGGTTTCTTTTTTGTCTTTTTGGTGTAAGTTTGTGTCTTTTTTGAACACTCAACTTTTTCTGTTCTGATCAGTGATATGTAGCAAAGTTGAACCTAAAAGTTGAATATTACAGAAGTTTTTTCTGGCAATGATAATTTTAAAATTAAAGTAAAAGGCATAAAGGCATATTCTTAATTAAGAAAGGCATTCATGGACAGGTCACTATAGACAGAATCAGATTACAGACATAAGCTTTCATTACTAACAAAATTCAGATTAGAGGTTGGATTCATATTACCTTCAAGAATTGCAGTTGATAATTTAAGGAATTTACCATACACCTAAAAAACTAGTCAACCCCTCTCCTATCCTCCTATCTTTCAAAACTGTGAAAGAAAAGGCAGTCATCTGCTTGGTAGTTGATTATGAAATTCAAGTTTGTTTTCTATAAACTTCAACATATTTCGTGTTAATTTTCAATTTACAATCTTTGAATGACCTCATAGTGAACTAAATTTTTTCATGACTTTTTACATCACACTGGAACTATGAAAATATATTCTTTGGCATGATGAGCAGAACTTGGTATTACTAGCATAAACTACTTATGAATATATACTTTGAAAATGTACTTTGCAGTTTTTTTTAAGACACGGTAGATCATTTTGCATTTGTATTAGTAACTTATTCACATCAAATAGTGTTTCTCTGAGCAAGGGACCGCCTCATGCCATAAAAAAAAATATCTTACCCCATCAGTTTTTCTTTTTATTTCTGTTAATAGCAGCTAAGTTACCAGGCTTCTTTGAGAAGCACATAACTTAAATTTAAGCATATAAGAAGGAACAGATTTCTTTGTGGTGTTTTGATAGATATTTTCATAACATTTCCAGGGGGCTTTAATTAGAATTGGATAAAGCTGCTAAGATTAAAACTCAGATCACTGAATCTCAGATTTTTACAAGCTTAATACTTTAAACTACATCAGTAGGTTGTTTGCTTGGATGGATTTTTGTTTGTTTTGTAAGGTTGTTTTCTATTCTGTTTTGAGCAGGGATGTTGTTTGATTCTTTTTTTCCGTTTTATGAATGATGGCTTAAATCAATAATAATTGAAATAGAAAATAGAACAACAGTAACCGTAATCACTTCTTATGAGAGAGCTAGTACAAAATGTATCTAAGACGAATTCATTAGATCTTTGTGCACTTATTTTCTGAAAGAATATATTTCAGAGGTTACTGAAAGCTTGCAAAGTGTTGCTTTATTTCCTAATTACATATGTTCAAGAGAAGAAAACAATACTATTGCATTGCATGGTGTTTTCCTATCTTTCTAAACTAGGCAGTAAATATTTCAAATAACTTAATTTCAAGGAAACGGAAAGTTCTTTATTAAATCATTTGAGGATACATTAAAATAAGTTATTATTTATATTCTTTTAATCTTTAAACTCGGTTATCCCATAGGATATTCAATCCTTTCAGAAATACTTGTTCTGCAAATTATTAATTCAGTTTTCATGCTTACATTAGCACTTTTTAAAGAATGCAAGTAACTAAAAAATTCTATAAATATTTGCTTTTGAAGCTAAAAAAAGAAAAATCCTTTTTAACAAACTTTGTTATTTATTTATTTATTTATTTATTTATTTTCATTCACAATATTTTAGGAACTAAAGCACATATTTTTCCTCATTAATTTTCAGGAGCATAGAACTTAATCTTCAGTGCTATTTGACTTGCACAGATTTGGTAGAACTACAGAGAAGTTTAGACTTATGTACTTTTCTAAAACCCTGGCATATAATAATCCGGTCCATAACAAGGAGAGGAAGCCTATCAAGCATTATACCTGAATTTGTTATATAATTTAAACTAAAGTATGTAAAGATAATTTTCAGCAAAGCCAAATGATTTAAAAATATAGGTGTCTATAAGTATACTAAATTTGCTGAAAAATAAGTATTCATTAAACTTACAAATACAGCTACAAATTTGAATAATATATAAATACTGTTTGACAATTCATAAATTTTTTGATTCCTATTGTCTATATTTTGAAATTGCTTTTGCTGAGAACCTAGTTTGATATTTAACACAGTATCAATCTGTACAGGAAAAAAAATTCTAAAACTAATCATATTGGTGTAGTAATGCAGCATACTTCTTCTACATGATCATAAAAGAAAGAAAAAATAAAAGTAATTTTGTTCATGCACGAGAAGAAGGTGAAGAAGAGGAATACAAAGGACAAAAAAAAAAAAAAAAAAAAAAAGAATAAAATATTTAGGTCCAGAATGAAATCATTATTTTCAGAATTACTATTTGCCTACATGTTAGAATAGTTACACACAATGTTTGAAATATCTTTTGCTTACATAAATTTCTCCTAACCCACATGCTTTAGCCAGATTGATGAGAGTCAAGAAAGAACAGTCACTTATATATTCTTGGAGCAGCTCTGCTTTGCTTCATGACATTTGGTCAGAGAGAAAATGGCACTAGGCCTTGGATCAGATACAGTTGAGTTTTAAAGATAAATTCCTTGAGAGAAAAGTCTGCAAAAATCCCATTCGAAGGCATCTGGATCTGTCATGATATATGACAAATTCTCTTTTCACTCATCGTACTTTACAAGGAGGGCTTTTATCCAAACCAATTCTTTATTTAACCTGCTTTGTTTTATTTTATTTTATCCTATTTTATTCTATTTTCATCAAATCACTGAATGCATTTCTAATTATGCATTGGAAGGAACCTTTAAAGATCATCTAGTCCAACTACCCTGCAATGATCAGGGACATTTAAACTAGTCTACTGCATGCCTGGGCAACCTGTTCCAATGCTTTTTGTAATAAATCTCAAAATCTGCCCCCTTTTAATTTGAAACCATTTCCCCTTGTCCTATCAAAACAGACACTGCCAAAGAGTCTGTTCTTTTCTTTCTTATTGCTTCTTTTAAGTCACCAAAAAAAACCACTATCAAGTCTCCCCAGAACTTCCTCTTCTGCAGGCAGAACAGTCTCAGCTCTTTCAGCTTGTCGTCACAGGAGAGGTGTTTCATCCCATGGATTATTTTTGCGGGCCTCTTCTGGGTGCACTCCAACAGGTCCATGACTGTCCTATTGAGGACCCCACATCTGGACACAGAATTCTAGGTGAGATCTCACCTGTGTAGAATATAGGTACAGGATCACTTCCCTCCACCCTCTGATCACACATCTTTTGACACAGCCCAGGATATGGTTGACTTTCTGGGTTGCAAGGGCACACTGTTGGTTCATGTCCATCTTCCCATTCACCAGTACCCCTACGATCTTTTCAGCAGGGCTGTGTTCTAACATTTCATCCCTCAGCTTGTGTTGATAACGGGATTTGCCAACACCCAGGTACAAGACCTTGAATGAGGCTTTGTTGAACTTTGTGTTCACCTGGGCCCACCACTGAAGTCTGTCTAGGTCTCTCTGGATGTCATCCCATTCCTCAGGCATGTCAACTGCACTGTATGGCTTAGTTTCATCACAGACTTTCTGAGAATGCACTTAATCTCACTCTCAGTGTCACTGATGGAGATACTAGAAAGCATCAGTCCCAGCACGATCACCATTTGCCACTGATCTCCATCAAGTTATTGACCACCACCCTCTGGGAATGATCTCACAACTAGTTGGTCATCCATTCTACAGTCCACCCCAAAAATCCAAATATTTTCACTTGGAGAGCAAGATGTTGTGGGGGACAATGTCAAAGGCCTTACTGAAGTCCAGATAGATGACATCAGTGACTCTTCCCTTGTGAAAACTCTTATTCGACCATAGAAGGTCACTAGGTTGGTCAACCTGGACTTGCCCTTGGTGAAGCCAAGCTGGTTATTTTATTTATTTTATTGTATTTTTATTACTTTATTGTATTTGCCTGATTTATTTATACATTAAAATAATAATAATAAAAAAAAATGATGCAGGAGGCTCAACCAGTAGATCTTAATCTTAGCTGTAACACAGCATAAAGGAAGTTAAAATAGAAAAAAAATATCTTCCTATCTTTTATTACAGTATTACAATAGAAGCCTGCTTGTCACTTCAGCTACAGCTGCTATAGATATTATATACTCAAATATTTTTAACCAATCAAAGGTTTGGAATATTAGTATGAACTACTGTATGAATCCTTTTTTTTTTTTTTTTTTTTTTTTCCCTCAAAACTTGCTTCCTGAAGTATTTATTGTGATTAGACTGACTTGTCTAGCAGATGAGCAATGGCTGTTGTCTTGTGGCAATCAACATCACTGTGTGGACAATTTTAGCTGGTTGTTTTCAGAAGATAGTGCTCAGGACTGTTTACTGGCAGAAGATCTAGCCTGTGACCAAATAACTCCAGCTTGCTATGGAAGACTGGGGGATATGCCATTGTATCCTGTGAAAGCAAGATACAAATTGGCGCCTCTCTGCTCCCTCTTATCTGCTGGCAAGGTCAGGAAGATAGGAACAAAGGAATTTCTGCTGAGATCCCAGAGCCAGAATCTGCCACTCCAAGGATAGCTGACTCAACCACTTTGGATTTGAGCTGTCACTCCAAAAAAGAACTGACTCAACCACTTAGGACTTATTTATAAGTTTGTACTACCACTGAAAGGTGGCCATCATCTCCATGGTCACCGTCATCAACAGAACAACAATGCCCAACGACCCAGCGCTACTGAAGATCAATGACTGAACTACGAACCATGCTGGATTCACGGTGGTGACTATCTCCCTCTTGCTTCCTATAAAGACTCCTTGCTTCTTCTTTCCTATCTTTTCTATCGCCCTCCTTCCCTTCCCCATTACGCTAATTCATAATAGTGTCCATCCTTCTGTTCCCCATCTCCATGATTAAGATCTGTAATAAACTGGTCGGACCAACATTTGAACCGTTGTTTCTTAATCTCACGATGGGTATACATGTACTAAAAAGAACCTCCTCTCCCTCCTAGAAATTGGAGTGAGACGACTACTCCAGATCTTACTATGTAAAATGCATTTGTATACTGAGCTATACTACACATTTTGAGGTGAGAGTTCCTGGATTTACGGGACTGAAGATCCATTGCACTATCCCTAGTTTTTGCTTCCTCTTTCAAATCTTTCTTATTTATCTGCAAAACGAAATGTGCTGTTATCACAATTATATGAAAAGAAATCACAGTCACTTTTGGAGAGAAGTGAAAAAAAAATCAGTAAGGAAGCAGGAAGTATTGACACTCATAGGAGAAGAATAAAACTTTTTTTTTTTTTTAAATGCAGATTAGCTGACAGAAATTTAATCAATGCCTTCTGCTTATTCATGATAGTCAAACACACAGTCTGCATAAATGTTTAATTCAAAGAAGCTGGATAATTTCACAGTACAGAGAGGAAAACTGACTTGGCATATCTAACTTCCTGATACCAGCTATCCTCCTGCTGTCACTTTAAATTCTTAATAAACAATACTGTCTAGTGTCTTCTACTGCCAGCAACAATTCACACTCTATGAATGATGGGATTCATTCAGGAACTTTTCTTGCCCAGTGTCAGAAAACTTAAATTATAGAAAACAGTTGAACAAAGTTATAATTTTGAATTTGGTTTTATAAAATAAATATTTATTTTAAATGAATATACATACGTGCTTCTATTTTTCTTTTTTCTTTTCATCTCAAAGATTTAAATTTTATATTTTATATTATCTCTTTTATATTAAAAGAGATTATTCTTTTACATAATTGTCTCAAAGCTTGCTGGGGACACAGATGAACAAGTCCAAGCAAGTCCTGGGCAAGGGTTGTGAAATCCTTTGTCTGAGGAACACAGACAAGGCCAGGGGATGAGAGAGAGAGGGAGATAAGCTACGGCTGTGAAGCGGTCTTTTGTGTGGACTTATCTCAAGGAAGATGGCCATCTCAGGAGGTGCTGCACATGATTCTTGCTCAAGCGCCCAGGGATGTCAACATTGGCAGGAGAAAAAGGAGGATAAAAGAGGAATCAAAAACCATGAGGGTGAGGTTTTCTGGCAACAGATTCCTCATGAAGAAAAAGAGATTTCTGACATGAGAAACCTCACGACCTGCCTCTCTCCCTCCCGGACTTGCTCTGCGCTCTACCAGCATGCTGAAGAAGAACAAAGGTGTCTGCTATCAGATTCCTCACTACAGAATTCCTGCATGCTGATGGACTCTCCTGGGCCTGCTACATGAGTCCTGCTACTTCCTCCTGGATTGGCTCTGTGACTTCTTCCTGCTACCTGCTTGCTGCCCAAGGCTGGCCATGCGGATGCTCTCCCCCCCTGCTGCTTTTGCCTCGGACCTTCAATACGGCGTGCAACGGGACCGCTGCTGGATCCTGGTGATGACTATCCCCGCTTTAAGCAATTCTTGCTTCTTTCTATCTTTTCTATTGCCCTCCTTCCCTTCCCCATCTTCCTGATTAGGATTTATAATAAACTGGTTGGACCAACATTTGAACTGTTGTTTCTTAATCTCACGCTGGGTATACAGATATTAAAAGAACCTCCTCTCCCCCCAAATATTGGAGTGGGACACATTTCTTCCCTGCATTCATTATTTATAGATAAGCAGAATCAGATATTTCTTTTCACAAGAATTTTGTGACATTTTCTTTACAAATTTTCCTTAAAAACAAAATTAATTTACATTCTTTCTGGGAACTTCAAGATTTATACAACTTCAAGATTTATACCCTTTGAAACTGATTTTATGCATCATTTAAGGCACACAAAAAAGATAAAAAGATAAACCATCCATGTAGTGAAAAATAACCTACTTTTTTTTTTTTTTTTTTTTTTTAAAACAGTTTGATAGTTGTAATAACATCAGGTTAACAGCAATCCCAATATTACTTAATGTCTAAAACCTCATTTTGCATTCAAGTTCATCATTTTTACATCATCATTCAGATAATGAATTTATCCAGGGTGAAAAAGGATCAATAAAGATGAACTGGATGAAGGGGGGAAGGGAGGGAAAAAAAAAAAAAAAAAAAAAGTCTAAATGGAGTTATAATTATTTTGAATTATTTTATTTAATAGATTAAAAAAAAAATATTCAGTTAATTCTTAAGAGTAGTTATTTCTCATCGGAGTTTGATTCCATCAAGGTGAAAAAACTACTAAAATAAAGTCACATTTAAATGGTTACATTGCACTTGGTTACTCTGTTATAATGGAAAAGAAAACAGTGCATATAAGCAAAGACACATGCACATGCATATGTGCACGAAATTTTTTTTTTAAAAAAAAAGAAGCTTAAATTTTGGATACACGGTTTCAGATGTCACAATGGAGATAGTTTCTATCAAAGATTAAAAGAGGAGTCTCTAAGGAAGAAGATTTAATATGAGATGAAAAGAGATTCTCCATGCATAAATTAGGGGTCTCTTTGTGTATACTCTACAAATTCACAACTCACTTAGCTGATATTTCCTTGAAGGGATGATATCTTCAGATAGCAGAAATAAGGGTGTGTTTTGCTTCCTCATAAATTTTAGCATATTATTTTGAATTAATTTCTGTGAGAAACAGTATTATAATCTGTATGTTGATTGTGACTGTGTTTGCCCAAATAGAAGCTTAAAAGGACTCAATGTCTGAAAACACAGTTTGGTTTTTCTTGAGGCAGAGTTCCAGAATCTAGCTGTACATCTAAGGAGAATAATCCCTTGCAACAGTGAAATTTCAAGATTCCTGTAACATAGTTATCAATAAGAAATCCTTGCCTGTGAAATTTATTAGAGTGAATTTATTAGAGTGAAAAGACACACATAGATCAGAAGCTCTCAATACCAGACCTTACCAATTTTAGAAGAAGCCATATCTGGATTGATTTCACTGCAACATAGATGTGAAATGAGCTGTTTAAAAGTACACAAAAGTCAAGCATACTGTGTGAATATGTGGAGATATTTCAATGTCTTTGGTCCACAACATATATTAATGTCTGGGAGTCTAGCCAAGAACAATTTTGAGTCAGCTGGCAAATTGTGGGAAAGCACCACAATCAAACCTTAGTAACTAGCAGTCTTCATCTTCTGGAAAGTCAAAATTTTGCCAACTACTGCAGTCAATTAAAGGACAAAGAGCTTCTGTTACTGATGTTATTTCCCTTTTACAGTATAAAGTAATGCCTCCTGTTTTAGTGTGTTGGCCCACAGTGTCAGAAACAGATATTGGTAGTATGGTTGAACTCACTGTACTCAGCACTGGTGAGGCCGCACCTTGAGTACTGTGTTCAGTTTTCAATCCCTCATTACAAGAAAGACATTGAGGCCCTGGAACGTGTCCAGAGAAGAGCAACAAAACTGGTGAGGGGTCTGGAGCACAAATCTTATGAGGAGCGGCTGAGGAAGCTGGGATTGTTTAGTCTGGAGAAGAGGAGGCTCAGGGGAGACCTCATTGCATTCTATAACTTCCTGAAGGGAGGTTGTGATGAGGAGGGCCTTGGCCTCTTCTCCCAGGCAACAAATAAAACCTGAGGAAATGGACACAAGTTGTACCAGAGGAGGTTTAGATTGGACATAAGGAAAAACTTTTTCTCTCAGAGAGTGATCAGGCACTGTAATGGCCTGCCCAGGGAAGTGGTGGAGTTGACATCCCTGGCAGTGTTCAAGAGGAGTCTGGCTGAGGAGCTACGAGATATTGTTTAGTGGCTTGTGGTAGCAATGGTGTTGGCAGGACGGTTGGACTAGATGATCTTGTAGGTCCTTTCCATCCTTGTGATTCTATGTTTCTATGAACCTTTTGGCCAATATTCCATTATATTTTGCTGCTGCACAGCAGATGGCATCAAAGGGGCAATCTGACAAAATGGTGTCTGACATGGAAGTGCATATGAAGTAAAGGTATAAATGAATACCGCCATGAGGAAAAGATTGCACCCATTGACCTTCATTGACACTTGGTGATTTATGGAAACCAAACAGTGGTTATGAACAGAGAGAGGCAGTGAGCAGTGTATTTCAGCAGTAGTGGCAGCAACAGTGGGTCATCTCAACTGGTGCAGTTTTTTGTGAGCATGGCATGCAGACAAGAGTTCACTGCTCATGAAAATGCACAGTTAATGGTGGTGACTATGTTGAAAAATAGTGTTTTGTAGTGAGAATGTGCTCTAATCAATTAGTGTTACTGTTCTTTGTATCTATTATATCAGTGAAAATAAACGAGGCATTACTTTCACAGAAACGTACATGTATTAGCCAACAAGCACAGATATTTCTTATCCAATAAACAGGAATGTCATGATGTATACTGTATTTTTACTGCTTTATAAACATAAAATATTTTTCATGTGTTTTTTTTTTTGTATTGATTTTTAAGACTATATTGTACTTTGCTTTGTTTTCCCTAGTAAGGAAAGCAGAAGAAAAAATGTTATTGGGAATTTAGATGAAATTTCCTTCAAGTATCTGAGAAACTAAGATAGTCTCATTCAATTTCCTGTCACACATAATACAAAGATGATGTCTATCTCTTTCTTGCTCCTCATCTGTATATTAGTGCCCCTCTTCATACTATCTTAGCATTTGTAATTTTCACTTTAAAGAGATTTTAATTGTGGATTGCTGGAGTTCTGTGTTAGTTTGTAAGGTACTCCAAACTCTATAACTAAATTCTTATGAAAATTCAGTTTTGACCTTGATCGATCTTTCAGAAAATCTGATAACATGAAAGATCCAGAAGTCTTCTCAAGATATTTCACATGCTAAAATTACTTATTACATAGTAATTTTCACTGTTCTGAAAGCTGAGTAAGAGCTGGATATGCTTTCAAGTGAAACATTTTAGGTGACTGACCCATTAAGGAGAACCAGGAGGAAGAAGCAAGTGTTAGCAGCTGCTTACCCCCTGCTGTGGGGGAGGGAGACACTAAACTGCTGAACTGACAACCCGTTTTCCAGGGAAGTTAGCTACTTGATGGGGGCTTGGGTCTGGAATGTTGTGGAGAAACTACAAAATCTTGTCTTATTCTCAATTAAAACTTTTCTGTGAATGTGTGTGGTATTCCGTGTGGACAATGATAATACTGTAAGGAACAATATCAAAATATCGAAAGCGAATATAGAGCTTTAAGTGTGATAATCAGGGATAGGGGCTCAGTTGGTATCCTCAGTCCCTCTAGTGAAGAAAAGGAATAGTGATATTTCAACAATTAGTTGTGCAGCTGGTGTAAGCAGCTGAGTTTTGGATTCTATGACCATGGGACTCTGAGGATCAACATCTGCTTGGGAAAAGATGTGATGCACTTCATTATTTGGGCAGAGACATCTCTGTCAGGAGGATGGCTGATCTGTTAAGTTTTCAGCTTGGAACTACATGTGTAGGAGTACTAGCAGCCTTGTAAAGGAGTGATTGGTAGAACAGTATGGCACCATTTTGGAAAACAAAACAAACAAGCCATAACAATAACAGCAAAAACCCCAAATAAACAAACAAAAGGAGAAGCAAAAACAAAAACAGAATCAGACCATTTCTGGGAAGTTAGCATACATGCGTGTATCTCTAAAGTAAATAAACATTAGAAACTAGACATCTGAGTTACAGATGTCTTGATTTTGGTGGGATGAAGGAGGCATACTGGAATGGTGTGCTTGGTTGGGGTGCTGAAAAGGAGGCAGATAATCACATAAGAAGGGACAGGACAGGAGGACAGGAAGGTAGGTTTGCCCATTATTTGAGAGAGCAAATAGAATGCATGGAGTTCTGCCTGGAGATGGATGATGAGCTATCTAAGAGCTTATGGGTAAGGAATAAAAAGCAGGTCACTATAGATAAGGTAACAGTAGGTGTCTACTCTAGACTATCTGATCAGGAAGGACAAGCAGATGAGATGTACTACAGAAAGCCAGAAAGAGCCTCATGTTTAGATGCTCTAGTCCTTGCAGAGATTTCATCTACCCCAATATTTGCTGGAATGACAGCACAGCGGGGCATAAAAAAAGCTCTGTTTTAAAAAATCCTGTGGGAAGAGGTCATGGATCAACAAACTACAAATTACTCTGAAAACAATTCATTCTTCTCGAGTATTTTCCTAACCAAGTAATACACTTGTAGTATAACCAGTCTAACTTCAATTAATGAAGATGATTGATTTCAGTAGTTCATGCAAGACACTCAAAAATATAATTGTTCAAGCACTTTCAAAGCAGTGTCAAAATGTTTTCCTAATAGGAAGAAAAAAAAATGGATTCACAAAAATGATCACTAGATATATCAACTGACTAAAGAGAAATCCACAGAAATGTTGTGAATGAAGGAAATATATGCAAAATATGAAGCAAAATGAATGATAACCTTTAAGATATCAAGAGGGTATGTACTTTAGAGGAAGATGTATAATTAATGTAATTGTTTTAATCTTCCAGTATTCTTCTAGATGGAAAAACATATTGATTTTGACAGATGCAGTTAATAAATATTCTGACAGTCTCAGTTCAGCTAGACAGTCTATTTTCAAATTCCATATCTTCATAAAGTGTCTTGTGGGAGTGTACTGATTTCTTTGTGGTTGTTCTAGTGCTTTTCTGTGTTGAAACAATTTTATGAGGTCACAACTCAATTCTCAAAGCATTTGAAGGATGCCTTCATTCATGAACATGCACATTAAGAAGCTAAAAGATATTTTAAGAACTTCTCCTATCTTTGTATTCCATTACAATCCCATGGTTTGATCACTGTAGCAGTCCTCTTTTTATATTTGGGGCATAGCCTTTTCTATTTATGGTGAAATCTCTAGATTTATAATTTTAAAGCACTCAGCTACATTTATGAGGTACAATATCTGTCTGAATTAGCCATATGAGACTAATACAATTGTTTCTGTTCTGAGCAATTCAAAGCACCATTTTGCTTCCTTTTTCCTTCCACCAGAAGTTGGCAGTAGACCTGCAAGTATACCAAACAAATATACCATTTGTTCACTATCTTCTAACATATATGGCTGGAACACTAGCTATATTTCTTTCTGGAATGTGGGACTATTGATGGATGTTGAGACATCATGTATAAATTGACTAAATGCTGAAACCTTAATCCAACAAAGATTTCAGATTCAGGAACTCAGAAGAGCAGCTGTGATCAATACCATTCTAAATATTTCTATTTTCTATTACTACAGACTTAATGAAAACTGAAAATTTTATTTCCATGGCCAGTAGTATGGTCTAAAGCATAGAGATTTGTAACTGTTATTTGGATTTCTTGCTTTCATATTTCTTATATATCCGTGTGTGTTCTTTTATTTAAATCTGATAGGAAATTTCAAAATAGAATCATTAACACTCATAAGATTATACTGCTAGTTCATTCTGAATCACTTTAGTTTATTTCTTTACTAATGTTTTTAAAAAATTTTCGAGGTATCATAGATGCAATTAATTTTTTACTTTTCTTCTTGTACTTCTTTTTACTTTTCTCACATTGGAAATTGGAGAAAATGTTTTCTTAAGAACATGTTAGCAGATGTCATCATCATTTCTACTGAAATCTAAATGAATATTTTTATCTGTTTGTCTCTCTATCTGAGAGATATATTTAACCCCTATCTGAGTTAGGTTCAGGAAAAAGAAATGTTGCTTATCTTCTTTATGTTGTTATTGGTATTAATAAAATCAATCTTCAAAAGGGGTCTATTTCTGATAAAAAACTTGGATGTATCAAATAAACTCAAATGTATTAATATTGTCTATAGTTTACTTAAACTCTGAATATTGAATTTCATTTGAATCACATGATTATTCTAATGCACATACTGTCAGAATAAAATCACAAGCATGCCATTACAGAGAAATAATTGGAATGTGCAAGTACAGATTTTCAACTTTGTAAAACATTCAAACTTCATTTTGAATATTCTTATCTCGTGTAAATTAATGTGAGATAGAAACACATAGTTGGGTACTTACATTTTCAGAGGAGCTCTTGAACACTTAATCACTAGTAAATAAGGAGGAAAAAATAACAGAGATCTCTGATTGCTATATTATTTAAGTACATGGTTGCTTGAATGTGTTAGGAACTTGTACTCTCTTTCAGATATCTACCCAGCAAACATGTTTCATTAAAAAAAAAAAAAAAAAAAAAAAAAAAAAAAAAAAAGGTGTAGTTGGCAACATTTTGTTCTACTAAAAAGAAGCTTTTATAAAGGAAGCTGTGCTTGTCCCATGGGATAAGCACAGTACAGTAGACTACAGGTCTCTTTCAAAACTGCATGAATGCCTGTCTTCTTTGAAAAAGGCAGAATTACACCATTCTTCAATTTAATGAACATCTGTAGTGGACTGTGAGGCTGTTTGCCTAATGAGAGCTTCACTACTGTCTGGACTAATAATATGTCATATATTTCCATATTAATGTGGAAGAAGGGGAGGTGAAAATTGTTTTGGCAATACCTCGTATTTATATAGCTTACCGTTTTATTTTCCTCACTGATATTCATAAGAACTGCAGAAGAGCTGTAACAAATAAACTGAAATAATCTTTTTAAGCTTCAAGGAATAAGAACTCTCCTTCAGGTATTTTAGCAGACAAAACTTCGGTGTCTCCATATGGAAGACAACATAATAAAGGAAAACATTTTAACTGCAGAGAAATGATCATTACAACTGTTCAGGGTAGCTACCAGCCTATTTTCTGGTATTCAGCAGTTTTCTCCGTTATAATTTCTGAATGGAAATTGGTTTTCCATTTTTCCTTAGTTTTCATTGCTCATTGTTGCCGTTGCTCTCATGAAAGTCTTTATTCTCTCTTAAATTGACAGATATACTAAAAATATATACTAAAATAAAATATTTTGTTCTAAAAAAACTTTGCTTCTGCAGTTGTGGAATTCTGCAGCTGGTCATTTTAGGCTCCTACCTGTGGTGTGCCTTCTGTTAGCTATTACAATTACTAAAAGAGCTAAATCAAAGGCTATGAATGTTTCAGTTATGTGAACAGCTAAAGTCAAGCTCGTGGCATTGTTGGCAAATGTTATCTTTAATGGACTTTGATCATAAAGAAACTCAAAGCCTTAAAAGCTTAATATAGCTATAAAAACTGCAGCTTCATCTTATCTTATTCTTAAGATTTTTTTCCCCCCAGCAATTATATTTTTATTCATGACAAAGTTTGAACTCACTCTCCAAATCCCACTACTTTATTAGAATGTTTTTATTTGTTATTGTGTATTAAGAACCTTCATGTCATTCATAAACAACCTAAAACATAGTTCAAAATTCAAGTAATAAAAAACCTGGAAGTATTGGATGGTGGAAGAGAAGCAGGTATGGTGTGGGAGGCTGAAGGAAGTGTCCTATCATAGTTTGCCTTAGAAATATTCAATTATGATGAAAATATCTAGACATTATTTATGGTTCTGCTCCAGTCTGAACAATTTTAGCAAAAGCATTAGGCATCGCAGACACACAGCTTTACATTCTAGAATACCCACAAACAACCCAGGCATTTTCCATAATTTACTTTTATGTGCTTCACTTTCAAATGAATTTTATGGACTTAATGGGGATAATTAACTAGGAAATTATCATGGGAAAAAAAAAAAAAAATCAGAGTTGACCTTTCCTGAGCTGCATCTTATCTGATAGATTTAGCTAGCAATGACTTTAATTGAATTTGTCAGCAACAAAAATATGTGTGCTAACAGCTGCTGACTTACATTTTGCAACTGTTATTATTATCTCAGATATATTTTTAAGCAGATGAAGAAAGAGTAGGAATCAAATGAAGGCAGCTACTACAGCAAGATGGGAACATGTCAGTGGAAAAGTAGTAATACTCGTTTTTTTTTGTTGTTGTTGTTTTTGTTTTTTTTTTTTGAAATAACTCTTCCATATTCACAGAAGTTGAAACAACTTTTTTGTCACTTGTTGAAAAAATCAGAAATTATAATATTTCACATAATGTGAATCAATAATCAATAAATACTGAAATAAAGTGTTATTTCAGTAGTCTTCAAGGTATCGCCAAATAAATCTGCAAATCCTGATTACTGATTACCAATCCAACAAAGCTCCAGGCAAAGAAAGACTTATTTTTTAGACACACATATTATTATTGATATTATTGTTGCTGTTTTTGTTGTTATTAATTTTTTATTCCTTGTATAATGCATAGTAGAAGTAATATCTAAATTGGAAAAACAACAACAAAAAAAAAGATACTCTGAAACTTAAAATAAGATTAAGTAGATAGGGTTCTGAATTTATACTGAAAAATGTATATTGAAAAATGAAAGAGATTTCCAAATAATTGTAATTCTCTCATACTAAATAATAATACTTTTGAACTGAATTTGTGAGAAGGGAATTTTAAATTCATTATTTATTTATTTATTTATTATTTTGTTTATTTATTTTAAATTCCTTTCTCTAGAGTATTTTAGCATCACTGAACCATGTGTCCAAGAAAGGAATTATGAAGAAGGTCACTATCTTCCAGCCCTTACCAATGAATTTTTGGAGAAGATACTAATAACAGTTTATTTCAAAATATTTTTTTTTTCCCTCTTTTAGACAAATTTATATGCAGCTCTTTTTCTGATGCTATTTCACCTAAATTCTTGCTGTAGAACTAAAGGAGGCTGCTCATCTATTTCAATCATTGTTTAAAAGGTAAAAAAAAAAAAAAACAAAACTCTTCTTCAAGAAAGTATATCACTTCTCATTAACCCAAAGGGACTGAGGGCATATGGAATTATCTCTAGTTCACATACCAAAATGAAATAAGTATCAGACCTTCTGGTTTTGAGATATTATTATTTTTCCTATAGTCACTAATAGAGAGAATTCTTCTGAATTTAACAAATAGTTAAGTATAACTCTGGTTATTATGATATCAAAGCACTACAGTTGTGACATCTGTATTTATGCTGCATTTATATAATACAGAAATCTTCAGAGGCATTAAAATAGAAGTAACCCATCAGACATCTTACTAGAAGACAACTTAATGGTTGTGCTAGTCTGTGTGAAAGGATTCTATCAAGCAAGCAACTATGAAAGACAAAAGCTTTAGAGCAGAAATGTAAGGCCTCTTTATCCTTGAGGGGGTCTATAGTTACTCCCAATTTAGTATCATCTGCAAATTTACATAGTACTTATTGGACTCTTGCATCTTTTATAAAAACATCAGAGAAAATGGGCTCCAGAATACAGCTCTTTGAAACCCCCCAAGTGACTGGTCTGTAATTACCAGGATCTTTTTTCTTGCCCATCTTGAAAACTGGGAAGCTAGCCAAGTCCAGTCAACTGAGACATATTCCCAAGACCATTGGGGAAAAAAAAAAAAAAGAGAGAGAGAGAGAGAGAGAGAAATCTCATGATGACATCTGAAAACTCTTATAGTGCTCTGGGATTAGCCCTATTAGGCTTACATGCATCCAGCTGAAGCTGCAATTCCAACACAAGTTTGAATTTGGCTTTACATTTATATAATCACAGTCTTCCAGCTGAGAACCTTGGGAGTCCCAGGACCATCGTTTGTTTTAAAGACAATATCTAAGAAGGCATTAAACATCTCTGCTTCTTCTAAGTCCCTAATTATGAGGTGACTAAATTCATGTAACAGACCAGTGTTATCTCTGGTCCTTCCTTAGCTATTAACATACTTTAAAAATCTTAATTCATTGTTTCCACAGCATTGGAAAGCTTCAACTTCTTTCATGTTAAAAGTTTTTTAAAGCATGAGACATCACAAAGAACAAATAGGGAAAAGCAGTAGAAATCTGATCCTGTTATTAGAAATGTAATTAATAATCCAAGTAGAAATTTGAGACTATTATCTTCTTTGCTGCTTTACTAGAAAATGACATGCAAGCATTTGTGATGAATGAGAAATTATACAAAGTATTTGAGTTCATAATTAAAAAGAATCATCAATGTATTTCCATAATACACGTTATGTAACAGTCTCTGTCATGGTTTTATGATTTTTGGTTATCAGTATTCCACATCATAACATCATGTAATGCCCTGGGGGTTTGACTGTTGATGCTCAAGTTCCAGGTGCCTGTCCGGAGGAGAAGAACAACTACGTTCCCCAGGGGGCTTTGCGGTCAGAGAGGTGATGTAACTCCTGGAAAGGTCACCTGATACTCTCTTCTTCACCTGCTCTTCTTCGCCTGCACTTCTCCATCTGCTCTTCTCCTTCTGCTTTTCTTCATTGGCTCAACTGGACTGCACTTCTCACCTCAGCGTTGTGGTGAGGCCTATCCACCTTTCGCACACACTCTCTCATTATATTTTGCTGATACTATATTTAGTAAATTAGTTTGTTTCATCTCAGATCGTTGCCACTGTTTTCAATTATTTTGGGGTCCCCTGTTTCCCCTTTCTGGAGGCGTGGATCTGCGGATCCCTCCGCCCCACTAGTCACAGAACCGGGCCGAATCAGCCTGTAAATTGTTGACAGTCTCTATAATAAAAAAATTATCTACTGCATAGACACTTCCATAGAATCATTGGATGGCTTGGGTTGGAAAGAATCTTAAGTATAACTTAGTTCCAACTGCACTGCAATGGTCAGAGTTGTCACTGGGTTGCCCAGGGCTCCATCTAACCAGGTCTTGAATGCTTCGAGGGATGGGGCACTCATAACTACTCTGGATAATCTGTTGCAGGGCCTCATCACTCTCTGAGTGAAAAATTTCCTTCAAACATCTAATCTAAATCACCCTTCTTTCAGTTTGAAAGCATTCTCCCTCTCCCAGTCATGTAGTCATGTAGTTATTTAAATTCTGGAACATAGTTCTTTTTCATACAACATGGATGCATATTTGAAGTTCTCAATCTATTATTGTAGCTTTATTAAAAAAAAAGCTATATTATTAATAGATTGTTAAGTGTATGCAAACAAAAAAATAATAACAAAAACAAAAAACAAAACAAAACAAACAAACAAACAAAAACATAGAATAGTGTCTAGCTTAACAGAAGTCATATGATTTCTCTCTGAAAGATCAAGATCTGTATTTCTTAGTACTCAAGTTCCAGTAGTAACATTATCTCTCAGTCTGTAGCAAAATAAAGTAAGTGTGATATAGTATGGCTGATAGGGTAAACTGTTGGAAAGAAGGAAAAAAAAAAAATAAAAAACCACTATAGAAATGAACAGTCTTAATTGTCTGAATTGTGGTTTGCAGTCACTTGACAAATCATTATTCAGAATTGTTCTAACATCTAGAATTACATTACTTGTTCTCTCCACTGAGAGTCGAAAAGTAAAAGAATTAAAAGAAATCTCTTACAGAAAACACGCTTGTTCAAATTTCTAGTGTCATTCTATAGTGGTAGTGGTGAGGTGCAGTAGGGAAGGGAGGTAAAGAAGCAGAGTCTTGGAGAAAAAAAGGTAGGTAGTAGAAAAATAGATCATTGAAATTTGAAAAACTTTCAATATCAAACATTTCTGAATTATGTAAGCTCTTCAAAACTAACTACAGTTACCATCCTTATTTTGAGAAATATTGAAGCCTAGGATTTCTGAAAGTAGGTACTGGACACTGATGAATTAACAGAACTGTTCATAGGAAATAAGGTTAATTTGTAAATGTAGAATAAATCTGATATTTCTACTGTTTCAACTTCTTACACATCAGATCTATTGTACACTTTCCATCCTGGGTTTTCCAAGAGGGCCAAGAAGACATTTCTAAAGTTTTGTTACATAGACACTAGCATTGAAGGATAAGATTCTAGTAATGAAATCTGAAATTATGCTTTAACTGATAAAAGTATAAACTGATAAAAGTTTTAAAAAACTTACCACCTCACCACAGTGTCAGTGACTGGAGGATGAAAAGTGAAAGACTCTTCAAGTTTTCCCTGGGAAAAAAAAAAAAAAAAAAAAAAAAAAAAAAAAAAAAAAAAAAAAAAAAAAAAAGTTTAATTTACATACCCACATTAATACCAATAGATCTTGGAAAGTTAATGAGCTAATAAAACAGGAATAGTTTCTAGAATAATACTGATGTGAAAGAGAATAGATCATAAAGTAATTTATAATATATTAAATGGTATAAATATCATATTTTCTGATTAAAGTATTCATGCAACAACAATTGTGCATTTAACCACAGTGCCTTAAATATGAACACTTTCTTGCTATGCCACTGTACTTTTTTAAAGTACTATTTAGTATAGAAATCTAGCTTAACATCCATATATTTGCTATTAGCACAGTAAGTACAAAAATGCTACCAAAACCTGCAGTACTTGAGCAGACAGAATGTTCATCTGTAAGTTGCTTTTTATGAAACTGCAGTTTTTGAAAGCAAATTGGTAGCCTTGCCAATTCTATTTTTTGTGTTTTTGCCAAGCAAATGTAAATCTCTACTACATGGAGGTACATTCTAACTTATTTGACAGTTTCTCACTAGAAGTCAGGCTAATAGATCTATAAACTGCCTAAACTAAAACTGACAAAATTGTCAGATACACACTGAATGCAAGAATCAACTTTACAGCAGGTATTTGAATGCCACTGTAGGAAGAGACGATAAGATACCCTTCCTTTCAGTTGTGCATATCTTCATACTTTGCTTTTGAATGCTAGGGGTTTATTTGTCCCCTAGCTCCATTCCACATTGCTCGGAAATCATATTATTAGTAGCATGGAAGAAAAAGATAATTGTTTATTGACAATGGTATTGCTATCAAGCAAAAGTTTTTCTTCTCTTTCTCTTATTAGTACTCATAACTTCCTCCCTTTCTACTTTTGTGGAATGCATTGGCTTTTTGACCCTTCAGGAAAAAAAAAAACAAAACAAACCAAACAAAAACAAGCAAATAAACAAAACAAACAAACAAACAAACAAAAAAAGCTTTTGCTTGTGGCAATCCTGTGTGGAGCCAAGAGTTGGACTTCAAGATACTTTAGGATCCTTCTAACTCTTGACTCCACACAGGATTGCCTAAAAATAAAACCATATATCTGAGAGCATTGTCCAAACACTTCTTGAACTTCAGAAGGCTTAATCTCAACTTCTTGCCATTCCCTCTCGTTCCTGTCACTGTCACCAGGAGGAAAATATCAGTACCTACCCCTCTGCTCCCACTTGTGAGGAAGTTGTAGACCACCATGAAGTCTACGTCTAATCTTCTCTAGGATGAGTAAACCAAGCAACTTCAGCTATTCCTCATAAATATTCCTTTAAGACCACTTTTGTTGTCCTCCTTTGGATACTTTCAAATAGTCCTTTTTATATTGTGGCACACAATTTTTTTCTGCAAATGTACTTAGTATGTATTTGATTCTTCAGATCAGTTATAAAATCATCAGAGAAAACTTGCTTCAGAATAGAACCTTTTGGAACACCACTACTGACTGCAAGCCTGATGTAACTCAAATTATTATTCATCAGCTTATCAGATCAACCTTGTTTGACATTGGTGTTTACCCTTTAAATTATGTTTATGTCTAGCTGCATGCTGGAATTTTTGTTCATAAGGATACTGTGAGAAACAGCATCAAAAGCTTGACTGAAATCCAAAAAGATAAGATCAATTATATTCCCTTGGTCAGTGGGATGGTTAATATTGTCATAAAAGGAAATTAAGTTCATTGAACAGGACTTTCCCATGTGATTCCAATGGCTATGACCAACAACTGCATTTTCTTTCAAGTGCTTTTCAGCAACTCCCAGAATAATCATCTCCACAATATTTTAGAAGCTGAAATGACACAGAAAAGCCAGTAATTACCACTCTCTTCTTTCTAGACATCCTTGAAAACTGGGACAACATTTATTAGTTTCCAGTCAACTGAGATCACTCCAAATTCCCTAGACCACTGAATAAAAATGAGAGGGGTCTCACGTTAACATCATCCAGCATTTTGAGCACTCTCGAATGAATACCATCTGTCTCCATGCACTCAGCTGAAGCAGTAATACTGCACATGTTCAGAATTATTTTATCACATGATAATAATCTAGACAAACTTTGGTCATAAGTAAGAGTAGTGGAAATTGTCTAAATGAAATTCAGTGAGGATTTGACACTATTTTCCATGAAATCCTCATAGATAAACTGTTTCAGTACAGGCTGGTGGGAGCAGACAGCAAAGCGGATTGAAAGCTGTCTGAAAAATCCATCAAGAAAGTGGCATTAAGGGGCATGAAGTCCAGCTAGGGATAATCTTCATTTATGCTGTTGATGTTGAAGGAGGGTGTACCCTCAGTAAATTGATGATGACACAAAACTGGGGGGAGAGGCTGATGCACAGTCTTTCTGCTCATTAAGTTCAATCCAGAGAAGTGCTAAGTCCTGCACCTGGGGAGGAATATCCCTGTGCAGAAATCTATTCTGGTCCCCAGTCTGCTGGAAAGCAGCTTTGCAGTAAGGATCCGAGCTATACATAAGACAACTGAATATGAGATGGGAATGAGTCCTTGCTGCAAAGAAGATCAGTAGATTCCTGGGCTGCATTAGGGGAAGTGTCATGAACATGTCAAGGCAGGTGACCCTTTTCCCATTGCTAGTAAGGCCCCACATCGGGTACTGAATCCTTTTTTCCTCCTTCCTCTCCAGTACAAGAGAGACATGGCTGTACTCAAGAGAGTCCAACATAGAGCCATGAAGATGATAAAGAGGCTGGTTCTCATAAAGAAACTTTGGGAGAACTAGGATTGTTTAGCCTAGGGAATAGAAGGCTAGGAATGGATTTCATCAAAGCAGATAAATAAGCACATAAAGGAAGGGTGAAAAAAAAAAAAAAAAAAAAAAGCAGAGCAAGGCTTTTTCAGATGCGTCGAGCAAGAGGACAAAGTAATGGGCAATAACTGACACAGGACATCTCTCTGAACATAAGGAATTACTTTTTTATTTTGGGGGTAACGGAGCACTGGCACAGATGTGTGGATTCTCTAAATATACTGAAATGTCATTAGGACACAAATGTGGGTTATCTGCTATGTGTCACTTCGTTTGAGCAAGAGAATTGTACAATAATCAACTTAAGCCATTGTGTTTAGCACAGATGATATTCATGACACTGAATGTGATCATTCATGACATTAAGAATTTGTTGTTTTCTTTTTTTGTCAACCGCCTAGCCACGCTGCAATTTAAAATCATCTTTCTACTTTGTTTATCTTACTGGTGACGTGAAGCCAAAATACTCCTAATCATTCCAGAAAAAAAGTGCTAGCAAAGAAATGGCAATAAATAGCAAATCATAGAATCATAGAATCACTCAGGTTGGAAAAGACCTTAAAGATCATCGAGTCCAACCATGACTTAACCATACTACCCTAACAACCCTCCGCTAAATCATGTCCCTGAGCACCATATCCAAATAGATTTTAAACATATCCAGGGATGGTGACTCAACCACCTCCCTGACATCCAATTTAAGCCTTCCCTCCTTGAGCCTAAAACTATTCACTCTTGTCCTATCAGTATCTACCTGAGTAAAAAGCTGATTCCCTTCCTGTTTATAATCCCCTTTTAAATACTGGAAGGCTGCAATGAGGTCTCCTCACAGCTTTCTCCAGGCTGAATAAACCCAGCTTCCTCAGCCTGTCTTCGTAGGGGAGGTGTTCCACCCCTCTGATAATCTTTATGGCCCTCCTCTGGAAACTCTCCAACAGCTCCACAACTTTTCTGTACTAGGGACTCCAGACTGGGATGGAGTACTCCAGATGGAGCCTCATTGGGGCAGTGTAGAGAGAGAGAATCACCTACCTGTCCCTGCTGGCCACCCCTCTGCTGGTTAAGCTCAGGATAGCATTGGCCTTCTGAACTTCAAGAGCACACCGCTGGCTCATATTAAGTTTTTCACCCACCAGGACCCCCAGGTCCTTCTCAGCAGGGCTACTCTCAAGGAGTTATTCTCCCATTCTATATATGTATCTGGGATTACTCCAAAGCAAGTGCAAAACATTGCACTTTACTATGTTGAACCTCATTAGGTATACATGGACCCACCTTTCAAGTTTGTTGAAGTTCCTCTGAATGGCATCCCTTCCTGCTAATGTTTCAACTGCACCACTAAGCTTGGTGTCATCAGCAAACTTGCTGAGGGGGCACTTGAGCCCATCATCAATGTAATTGATGAAGATGCTGAAGAGCATCAATTACAAGACAGACCCCTGATGCCATGAAGGCAGGAAAAAAAAGGAGGATAAAAGAGGGATCAACAACCATGAGGGAAGGTTTTCTGGCAACAGATTCCTCATGAAGAAAAAGAGGTTTCTGACATGAGAAGCCTCACGACCTGCCTCTCTCCCTCCCGGACTTGCTCTGCACTCTATCTGCATGCTGAAGAAGAACAAAGGTGTCTGCTATCAGATTCCTCACTATGGAATTCCTGCATGCTGACGGACTCTCCTGGGCCTGCAACCTGAGTCCTGCTGCTTCCTCCCAGATTGGCTCTGTGACTTCTTCCTGCTACCTGCTTGCTGCCCAAGGCTGGCCGCACTGCTGCTACTCTCCCACGCTGCTGCTTTTGCCTCGGACCTTTGAAACAGTGTGCAACGGGACTGCTGCTGGATCTTGGTAGCGACTATCCCCACTTCATGCTATTCTTGCTTTTTCCCTATCTTTTCTATTGCCCTCCTTCCCTTCCCCATCTCCCTGATTAGGATTTATAATAAACTGGTTGGTCTAACATTTGAACCGTTGTTTCTTAATCTCACGCCGGGTATACAGATATTAAAAGAATCTCCTCTTCCTCCCATAAATTGGAGCGAGACAGTGATGCTGCTTGTCACTAGCATAGCCCTGAACATGTAATGCCATTTACCACAACCCTCTGCTTATTGCCTTCCAACCAATTTCTTATTGAAATCTCTTCCAAATCTGTCCAATTTAGAGACAAGGATGTGGTGGGGGACCATGTCAAAGGCCTTACGTAAGTCCGAGTAGATGACACTGGTTGCCTTCTCTTTGTCCATCAATGTTGTCATTCCATCACTGAAAGCTACCAGATAGGTTAGTCATGACCTACCCTTGGTAAAAACATGCTGGCTGTCTTGGAGGCAAAGTATGTCACTATGGACTAATAAATCCTCAGTTATACCCTCATTAATCAGTGCTTACTGAAACAAAAAAAGTATTTTTGCAAATTTCAAGATTTTAAAATCTGATTTTTCTCCTTTCCCATCAGGAAAATAAATTGTGAGGTATTTTCATAAGATTAAATCTGTTTTTTCAGAGAGAAATCGCACCCTACAAAACAGAAAGTAAAGAAGATTGAGCATTTTGTCACAAAAACACTGTAATGGAATATAGACTGGCAAGTCTCTGACAGTGTTTAAGCTCTCTGTTAAGTGAGCGTAATAAAAAGAGGAAAGAAGTTTCTCTTTCAGAGAATGTTTAAAGTTTAGAGTTAAATAAGTAAAAGCTTCAAGGAACATAGAATTGTCTGCAATAGTTACCTTTCCAACTAATAGTTAAAATCAAAATTTCCAAGTGAACTAGAATCTTAGTCTCTTGGATTCTCAGATTGTATCAAAACAAATCTAAATTAATGTATCAAAATGCTGATGGAAATGTACTCAGACTAGCAAAGAAACAGGAATGTGAAGTCTTCTTTAAGAAAACTGCTTATATTTCTATTGCATTGCAGATTATTTTATCCTTAATATTATTATCGTAATTATTATTATATTGTTTACAGTGTGAATTATAATTCTCACAGTCTTGTCATTTAGAGTTCCTTCCCTTTTCCATGTCTGGGAGCAAATAGAAGAGAAAGTCAACCAGAACTGACAATTTTTATTCCAGTTCACTTCTCACTCACTTTATATGAATGTGCTGACAGAAATGCAAGGTTGTCTGAAAACATCCAACTAAATATTAATTTTTGTAACAAGATCCAGGATTTATTAATCCTAACAGTATGAATGTATAGTGGTGAATAGTCTTCCTTGTCTCTTCTTCCACACTGACATGAGATCCCCCTTCCTCGCATTCTTAAATTTAACTTCTAGATCTGATTAGTTCTTCAATCTGTATTCACTAGATTAAAAGTTTCATCTTTGTGAACTTTAAAACACGTATGTGATTTTAACTATTATACAAGAGGTAACATTGTTACTTCAAAGTGTCATCCTGTCATCTATAAGTAAATCTATAATGTGCTCATGGAATTAAATAATTCCATAAATGAATAATTAATTAAATGTACTTCTTGTTTCTTGCTCTTGTCTAACAGTAAAAATCATTTTGGGACATTAACCATATTTATCATTTAGGTATTCCTTATTATAAGTTGTATACTTTTTTCAGTGAATCATAATTTGCAGGAAAAAAAAGTTAGAAATACAAGACACGTGACTAGTTATTCTAATTTTCTCTGAAAGCAGGAGAAGTTAAATCTCCTGTTTTTCTATATCTCAAATAAATAAAATCACTCTTTTCCTAGACGTAGTGCTGTAAAAGCACTTGCAATTTTTTTATTAAAAAAAATATATATATGCATTTATTTTTTTAAAAAGGAACTAGTTAGCATGATGCTAACCGTGGATGTAGAACTGGCTGCAGGATCGAGTCCAGAGAGTGGTGATCAATGGCTCAATGTCTAGATGAAGGGAGATCAGTGACAAGTGAGGTACACCAGGGATCATTGCTGGGACAAATGTTCTTTAATATCTCCATCAATTACATTGACAATGGACTTGAGTGCACCCTCAGCACGTGTGCAGATGACAACATGGTGTGGGGAGTGGTTGACACACCAGAGGGATGGGATGCCATCCAGAGGAAGCCAGACAGGGTTGAGCAGTAGGGCCAGGTGAACCTCGTGAGGTCTATCAAGTCCAAGTGCAAGGTCTTGCACCTGAGTAGAGCCAACATCCACTACCAATACAAGCCAGGAGATTAAAGGATTGAGGATAGCCATGTTGAAAAGGATCTGGGGTGCTGCTGGATGGGAAGCTGAACATGCATCAGTAATGTGTCCTCACAGCCTAGGAAGCCAACAGTATCCTGGGATGCATGAAAAGAAGAGTGACCAACAGATTATAGAATCACAGAATCACAGAATCACCAAGGTTGGAAAAGACCTTCAAGATCATCCAGTCCAACCACCCATCTATCACCAATAGTACTCACTAAACCACGTCCCTCAACATAAAATCCACACGTTCCTTGAACACCTCCAGGGTCGATTACTTCACTACTTCCCTAGGCAGCCCCTTCCAGTGCCTGACCACTCTTTCAGAGAAGTAGTATTTCCTAACATCCAGCCTGAATCTCCCCTGGCGCAGCTTGAAGCCATTCCCTCTAGTCCTATCACCAGTTACATGAGAGAAGAGGCCAAACCCCAGCTCACTACAGCCTCCCTTCACGTATAGAGTGCAATAAGGTCTCCCCCGAGCCTCCTCTCTTCCAGACTGAACAATCCCAACTCCTTCAGCTGCACCTCGTAATACTTGTGCTCTAGACCCTTCACCAGCTTTGCTGCCCTTCTTTGAACCCAGTCCAGGGCCTCAATGTCTTTCTTGCAATGAGGGGCCCAAAACTGGACACAGTACTCGAGGTGTGTCCTCACCAGTGCTTAGTACAGGGGGATGATTACTCCCCTGTTCCTGCTGGCAACACCATTTCTAATGCAAGCCAGGATGCCACTGGCCTTCTCACCCACCTGGGCACACTGCTGGCCCATGTTCAGCAGGGCATCAATCAATACCCCCAGGTCCATTTTCTCTACACAGTCTTCCAGCCACTCTGCCCCAGGCCTGCAGTGTTGCCTGGGGTTGTTGTGCCAAAGTGCAAGACTTGGCATTTGGTCTTGTTGAACCTCATCCCATTGGCTTCAGCCCATATATCCAGCCTGTCCAGATCCCTCTGTAGGGCCTTGCTGCCCCCAGGCAGATCGACACTTCCAGCCAACATGGTGTCATCTGCAAACTTACTGAGGGTGAACTCAATGCCTTCATCTAGGTAATCAGTAAAGATACTGAAGAGGACAAGCCGCAGCACCGACCCCTGGGGAACACCCCTCGTGACTGGTCGTCAGCTGGATTTAGCTCCATTCACCACCACTCTCTGGGCCTGGCCCTCTAGCCAGTTCCTTACCCAGCCAAGAGTGTACCTGTCCAAGCCACAGGTTGCCAGCTTCTGCAGGAGAATACTGTGGGAGACAGTGTCAAAGGCTTTGCTGAAGTCTAGGTAGACTACATCAACAGTCTTTCCCTTATCCACCAGACGGGTCACTAGATCATAGAAGGAGATCAGGTTGGTCAAGCAGAACCTGTCCTTCATGAATCCATGCAGGCTAGGCCTGATCCCCCGGTTGTCCCGCATATGCTGTGTGATCCCACTCAAGACAATTTACTCCATAAACTTCCCTGGAACCGAGGTCAGGCTAACAGGCCTGTGGTTCCCCTGTCCTTCTTACAACCCTTCTTGTAGATGGGAGTCACACTGGCAAGCCTTCCATCTTCTGGGACCTCACTAGTTAACAAGGAGCACTGATGATGATGGAAAGCGGCTTGGCTATTACCTCCGCCAGTTCCCTCAGCACGCTGGGGTGAATCTCATCTAGCCCCCTGGACTTGTGGCAACCCAGTTGGAGTATTAGGTCTTTGATTGTGTCCTCCTTAATTGTGGGAGGTTTTGTCTGCTCCCCGGCCAAGACTACCAGGTCAGAGAGTGGAGTACCCTGAGGACAACTGGTCTGATTTTTAAAGACAGATGTAAGAAGGCATTCTGAACATCTGCCTTTTCCTGATCCTCAGTGGTCACCAGGTCAAGGGAGGTGATTCTGTCCCTCTACTGTGTGCTGGTGAAGCCTCATCTGGAGTACTGCATCCAGATGTAGATTTCTCAGAACATGAGAGACAGACTTGTTAGAGTGGATCCGGAGAAGGGCCACAAAAATGATCCAAAAGATGGAATACCTATCCTATGAGGATAGGCTGAAAGAGCTGTCGTTATTTGGCCTGGAAAAGAGAAGGCTCCAAGATGACCAGAGAGCAACCTTTCAATATCTAAAGAGGAGCAACAGAAAGAAGGGGACAGGCTCTTTTGCAGGCTCAGCGGTGATAGAACAAGGGGAAAGAGTCTCAAGCTTAAAAAAGGGAAATTTATGTTAGATATAAAGAAAAAGTCTTTTACAATGAGGGTGATGAGGCACTGGAAGTTTTCCAGAGAGGTGGATGCCCATTCCTGGAAACTTCAAGGTAGGTTGAATAGCCTGGCAACCTGATTAGTTGGATGTCCCTTTCATTCAGGGAATGGACTAGATGACCTTTAAATATCTCTTCCAATTCTAAGGGTTCTATGATTCTATGATTCTTCATACAAGTTCCTGGTCATAAATGTTTATACCACTTTTATCTTAAATAAAAATATTGGATACTTCCTTGTCTTCTAACAAAGTGCCATATCATGAATATCTCAGTGGTTCTTTATCAAAATTCTATTTTTAAAAATATCAGTCAAATGAAAATTTTACTGAACAACTGACTAATTTTTTGTTTTATTTTTAGTTTTTTTTTTTTTTACACAATATTTGAATTTAAAATTGAAAAATTCTATTTTGCTTCCAGTATGATAAGGTGAGAAAATTAGCACTTTCAATACAAATTATTTTTTGTCAAACTCCATTTTCTTGAACCATTGCCTAACAGCACTGCTCAGACTTACGTTTCAAAAATTTGGAGTCTTCAGAAATTGCAGTGTTAGCTGCCAGTCACTAATAAGAAATTAAATACTTCGAATAGGAAAGAATTATATTTTTTGTGGTCTGGTTATATTTTGGAATTTAAATTATGACATGAATACAAATTCCAAAGTTGAATTCAGTTTTAGTCAATGTTTCTAATTATGTTTCACAATTATATAGCAGTGCCAAATGCCTTATGGAACCAGAAAAGATACCTTTTGGACCTTATCTGAGCAGAGTACATTGCACTGCAATCCAAAACAAAAACTGAACAGTAACTAAAACAGAGCTCAACCCCACAAGCCCATCTTGAATGATACAGCGTTTTAAGGAACAACCAAAACCCCTTAGAGCTTTTATTATTATTAGAGACACAACGAGTAAACTGGAAAAATCTGAAATTCAGCTTTGAAAGAGCTTTGAGACCACTGATTCTGTGTGTTGCTGTCTCTAAATTATTGAGGAACAGCCTACTTTTTGAAATGATGTCTCTGCAACTTTTTTTTCCTTGTTAAAAGTAAAGAACTGTAAAGAGTAAGCTAATTGTATTACTGTATGTAAAGTATTTAGTTAAGATGAACTTGCAATGTCTTCAAATGTGTTACAGACATAGTCTGTATATAGAACAGAAGTGTTTCAATATCAGATACATTTTCCATATATTGAAAAACATAAATAATAAAAACAGCAAAAATAAGGTAATGTTGTTTGATCGAGGGAATAAAAAATATTAAATTTCTACCCCACATACAAATTTCTTCATGATTTAGCATTGTGTACATTTCACAGTGTGAGTCTATATATATACTAAACTATATGTTTAGTATTTTCTTTGTATATATACAAAAATAAAGACATTTGTTTGTTCAGGTTGGCTAACCAATCATCACATCACAGAGACCTCAATAATGTGCAAGAGTTACTCTGAAACTAATGCATCCCATTTTATTACACTGGCCCACAACACTTCCTGCATCAAAATTTAAATTGTATTAAATTGAATATAACAGCAAAATAAAACTTGTTTATCCTTATCACACGGTATTACAAACTCTGGAGAAAAAAGAGAGAAAAGACACAGACCTGGCCACGGTGATGTGGATTTTGGGAGGACAGATGTGGATTTTTTACAGCTTGGGGGACATCTGTACGTAGACGGGGTGCCACCCGACAAATTACTTGGGGTTCTTCACTAGCAAAAGAGAATGACAGTCTTCTGCTAAGCCATGAGAATGCCACATAAATAAATTAATTGAGGAAAACTGAGAAAGTGTGTGAATCTGTATGAATGTTACTCATTTCAATTTGATTTCATTGAGGTTAATTTTCTTAAAGTTGTCCCTTTGTTTCATTTAGCAAAAATTGACATCTATGGTATAACTTCAGGCCTAAGTATGCAAAGCTAATAGTTACCAGAGGAAAGAGACTATGTTCTCTTTCAGTGTGCTCCACCCTTTTCATTGTCACTCCTCTGTCATGTGAATAAGTGAATAAGTCTAGACAGCTCAACACTGACATTTAAAAAGGCTCTAATTTTCTGCAGGTTTACCTCTCTGATAAAAGTTTGATGTCCTTTTCATTAGCACAGGGAAATGGATAGAACACTGTCATTTGAGACTTTTATTTTTTATTTTATTTTTTTTTTGGTAACCTAATACACTGGTTTGGGGCTAGAATTAACTTTCTTCACAGTAGTAGTATGGCTCTGTGTTTCAGATTTAGGATAAAAACAATGTTGATAGCATTATTTTAGTGGTTATTGAGCAGTGATCAATGCTGAGTCAAGGACATTTGGCTTCTTATATTGCTCTGCCAGCAAGTAAGCTGGGGGTGCACAAGAGGATGGAAAGAGCCAGAACAATTGAGACAAACAGGCTAACGGGATATTCCGCACCATATGGCATCTTGCTGAACAATAAAGTTGGGAGGAAGTTGGCTGCTTCTTGTTGCTTGGAGACTGTCTTGGCATCAGTTGGTGGATGGTGAGAAGTTGCATTGCGCATCATGCTGTCAGGACAAATTAGATTGTTTTTGTTTTTGTTTTTGTTTTTTGTTTGTTTTTTTTCCTTCTCCCCTCAATGAATATTATTGAACAGTGTGATTGTGCGTATGGCTATGCAATAGGGTAGAAGGTCCTACAACGACTTACCCTTCATGAAAAGGAAACCACTTAGGCGCTCCAGGAAAAAAATAAATAAATAAATAAATAAATAAATACACATTTGCACCAAAATAAATAAATAGATAAATAAATAATAAAATGTAGAGAGAAGAAAAAAGAATCAAATAATTCTGAAATCCTTACAGATCTCTAAGTATATGCCAAGTCAGTAAAAATTGGTGTCATGCTGAGATATCCAGGCTGGATTTGAATAACATAATTTACATGGTGAATGCTGTATAATTGCATAAGCATAACACAGTAACATGGCCTATATCCAGAAAAAAAGAAAAATCAAAAAGTAGGAAACCTCAAAAAACATAAGAATTGAAAAAATGAGAATTTATTTTTCATTATAAGCAAGGTAAGGAGGTTAGAATTTTCCAGAATAGAAATACTTAAACTGAATGAGAATAATTTACAGAGACAAGGCTCAACATATCTGCTACTTCACCAAAAAATAAAATACAAAAAGATAAGAAAGACAGTATTATACTTCAGTGTATATCTAGAATTATACATTCATGATTATTCTGCTTTCTGGAGAATTGAAAAAATGTGATCTTCATTCAGATTTTTTTTTTCTTTAATGAAAATATCCTACTGTCAAAAATCGCTTGTTTGCTAAGAATGTCCTCCTCACTAACACAGTGTTCACCATCAGCAATATCTGATAATCAGTCTCAAGATGTTTGAGTACACAGTAAGGATTTGGTCACATCTTTAGAAGGATGATGAACAATAAAGGCTATTGCTCAAAGAAATATACATATATATATCACAGTGTTCTTTATTTATCCATTTGCTTTTATTCAAGAAAGAATATGAGACTTTACCTCTGAAGGCTGACCTCCAAGCAGAGGAAAAATTAACCATCCCAAAAAATAAAGTTACAAATAATTGTATAAAACCCAGGAATTTTAACATGAAGTAAATCTGTGGACAGATTCATCTCATTGTGTCCACTTATAGAATAAGAATACAAAGTTCTGCAAAAATTCTAGATAATCCAGAGGTAAAAAAAAATTTGGTCCAAACTGACAAATCCATGACAGTATTTCTCATTTCTAGAGATTGTAAGGAAGGAGTTGTAATTTAGACGTGCAAGAAGTACAGTAAAACAGGTTATTATTATTTTTTTTTCTATAAAATGTGTTTTATAGGATATACTGCCTTTCAAGTATGTTTTTCTGACTATTTTCCTGATTCAATTCATCTGTTTAGTCCAGGTTATTCAAGATCACTTTTGTTTCAATCTAGAAAATAGTCAGAAGATCATCAAAAGAAGAGCTGTAGTTGTATTTTAAGATGTAGGGATGACCTATTCAGAATTTTAACTTGCTTGATTTCATTATCACTAAGAAATCTCAATACAGTTATCTCTCTGAGGGTATGCCACAGGCAGGCAGCTTTCCAGGAATTACTTTAAAGTCAAGTAGATCAGCGCTTCTCCCCCTGTAAATCCATTCTCAGTAGTGCTGCTGTTTAGAGGCACAGCAATGAAGAATAATATCAAGGAACATGGCATTGCCCCAGTGGGAATGTAGTAGCACAGGAAGCAAAACAGAAGGGTTTTAGGCTATTAGGTAGAAATTTCAGTTCTAGTAAACAAGTCCCTGTGGACAGATAAAGTGAAAACATGTTTAACCCTTTTGCACCTATTACAATGACATTAGAGCTGTTTTACCTTCCATTTGAGAAGGTTTGCTGATTTCTATTCCTATGCTGTGCAAAACTCAAGCTATAAAAATAACCACAGAACTAAATTAATATGAAATCGTTCTCCTCTATGAAATAAAAGATCCTAATCGACATATCTGGTTAAAAATCTATCTTCCTGAATAGTCTTTTGATAGAGAATGAACAAAATGACATCTTCCATATGATAGGGCCAGTTTCGATTGAAAACAACTGCTTTTATCAGAGTAAATTCAAATTATTTCACACTCAGATCTTGAAGCAAGGATCCACATTGGAGTGGAGTGGAACTGCGTGTACAAACATGACTGTCATCTCTCCATGGCTAAGGGATCAGTATGTGCTCCTGCACACCTCTGAGCACACTAAGCTAGTTGTGTCTGATTAACTGAGGCAGCTGGGAATGGAAGAGCCCATCTCTGTTAGACTGTAAGGGGCCAGGCCTAAGTGGAAATCAGCAACAGGGATTTTTACATAATGTTAGTCTGAGACAGCCCTTAAAACCTGGCTAGGCACAGAGCTCCATCCCACAATTACCCTAAGCACATGTGGGCCTGGCTAGGGCTTTTCCCACATCCTGTTCCAGCTGCAGGACTGGGCCTATCCTCAGCTGGCCCTTCCAGGGGCTGTGCCTCAAAGGGAGAGCCCATCCTGCCTGGAACATCAATGAAATCCAGCTCTCTCCGAGAAGTGTTATCCTTCCAAAGCACCTTCTAGTGCTCCAAGATATGGGCAGGGGACAGGTCCCTCAGCCTGACCATGGAGATGGGATCTCTAGCATAGTCAGAGGCTGACCTTACAGCTACCCTGGCCCTACTGATCTACAGTTCCCCAGAAAGCTATTACAGGATGAAGGTCTTCCCCAAAGCCAGATTCCAATGGGCTCGCCCAAGGCTGTGCCAGTGTCTTCCTCAGTGACTTCCCTAAAAGCAAGGGTGCAAGTATGGGAAAAGAAAAGTTTTTGCATAACAATAAAATGTTATGTCTGTAAAGGTCCAAAGAGGCACCACTAAGCTCTGATAGAAGATAAATTACTGCTTGCAGAAATGAAGTCCTGACTTTTTGAGTAACATAAGGAGATGTACTGGTACAAAGCGGTTCTGTGGTTTGAATGTTAGCCAGAGGGGAGAAATTATTGCAGCATACCATAATGGGTAAGAACTAAATGAAAATGAGAGGAGAATAGAGAGGGTTTAACCAAGCAATAAACAAGAGTAGGACATTTGCTGAGGAAATTAGAAGTATCAGATAGGCTGTGAACCCTGGAGTACTTGACCAATGGGGAACAGGGGAGGCATTTTGTGCTGGGTAGTAGGAAATGCTACTTGTGTTTCTCTACTCCCGGCACCCTTTTTTTTTTCTTAAGGTGGCTCACTACTACAAAAGCATAAAATAAATTGTGATTCGTAACAAATTCTGGTTGAGCCTAGACTATTGCTTGTAAATATTCCTCACACAAGGAAGGACATCAGCTGTGCCCACTGCTGCATCTGAGCTGGATGTCATCAATCTCATCTTTCCCCTGATTCCCGCCACCCAGTGATTTCTGGACTGAACCTTGTGTCTCCAGCTTTATTTCCCCTGGGGACTCATCAAGCTACCTACTTTGCCTTAGCTCCATATCTCTCCCCTAATTCTTTGTCATAAGTCTTGCCCTCAATTTGGGAAGCACGTGGTAGCTCAGAGTCCTACTTCCATGTCTCTGTCTTCCCCCATACAACTCCCTGACCTGGATTAGCCCCATCATGACTCCAAGCATTTACACTCCCTCTGGTGAGAGCACTACCCTTCCCTGTGTTAAGATTGTCCTCAGCTCCTGGTTTGTAGAGAAAGGAGCCCAGTTTTTGTTGCTCTCTTCCACTCGTCTTTGTGAAAGCTTTATATTTCAGCCAAAATCCTAGGTGAGGAACTAGAAGGGATGGACTTTAAGTGGACTGTAAGCGTGGATCAGATCGAACCTCAGCAAATATGATTAGAATTGTGTTTGAACGTTCAGAAGAGAAAAGAAAAACTTTCTTCCTCTGACAGCATACATTTTGCATCAGAGATATTATAAACAAATTTTAAAATGTTGATAATTCTTTGTTGAGGTCGAACTGGTATTTCCTCCATGTCAAAAAGTGTATTTAGATCTTTTTGATGAAAGTGGAACATACTGATATTTCCTTTGATCATGTCTCTGCCAACATCCTGACTTGAATACCAAAGGGTTACTTTAATTTTGTTTGTTTGTTTGTTTGCTTGCTTGCTTGCTTGTTTTTCAGGTTCTGTATTTGGAAAATATCATGTAATGCCAGAAAAGGATAACACTAGAAAAATCTCAAATAATGCTGAGGGGAAAATAAAGTCTTGTTTTGTTTTATTTTAATCAACTTGTCTCCTTATTGCTCTATTAGCATAGAACAGTACCACAATAGAATTAATTTTTATGTTAATTTTACATTTTAAAAGGTCTCTTGATTAACAAACTTTCTAATCTCTAAACTTTCTAAGATGGAAAAATAATTAAAACTATTATTTTAAAAGTTCATCAAACTTCTTAGTATAATTGAGAATGTGGTAGATTAATTAAATGCTGCTGTTTCTACTTATTTTTCTCTTTTTCCAATTTAAAAATAATTTGTTCCTGTATTTTTTTTTATTTATTTATTTTTTCCCCCTCTTTTCAGCTCTTTTGTGTATCTGATGAATGCAAACAGTACTCAACAGTGAAATACTTGGTATGTATGAAAATAGATGGCAGCAGAGGGGCAGATGATACAAAGATATGGAATCTAATTCCTCCCTACAGAAAAAAATTGCATCCATTTACATCCATCAATGCTTGATGAATGTTTCTGGAGACCAAACAGTGAATGTGAGTATAGTGAGGCAGTGGGTGGTGTATTTCAGCAAACGCTAGCATAACAGATGTGAAACAGTGAATAACCTCTGCTGATGCAGAGTTATACAAGCATAGAAGAACATGGCATACATGCTCTTGTTTTTACTGATGAAAATGCATAGCTAATGGTGTTGACTGTGTTGAAAAATAATGTTTCCTAGCTAAGAACTTGCTTTATCAATTTATATATATACAGAAAATCTTTATATTTGATATATACAAATGCATAAAAAATAATGTTGCTCTTTACTATGAGAGTGGTGAGGTGCTGGAACAGGCTGCCCAGAGAGGTTGTGGATGCCCCGTCCCTGGAGGTGTTGAAGACCAGGTTGGATGGGGCCCTGGGCAATCTGGTCTAATATTAAACGGGGAGGTTGGTGACCCTGCCTGTGGCAGGGGGGTTGGAGATTCATGATCTTTGAGGTCCATTCTGTGATTTTGTGAATCTGTGATTCTGTGTAATGGACTACTGTTATAAAATAGAATGAAATTTTCAGAAATTAGGATATATGAAAGAAAAAAAAAAAAAACAGGACTTTTTTTTAATGTATTAAAAATGTTATAAAAATAGTAAAATTTTAATTAATTTGGTAGAAAACTATGAGATGTTGGAAAACCCCCAAAATATTGCTAGCTCAAACATTACGTTCATAATATGAGTCCCTCATCTCTTATGGAGAAGTCACAGCAGTATTCAAGTGCCTTAAAAGTGTCTGTGAAAAAATAGTTAAATTACTGGGGATTCTCCACTGCAGAAATTCTTATGAGGGCAGGAAAATTAACATTGAATTTGGATATGTGCTTTATTTTCTTTGAAGACATTATGTGGTCCAGTACTGGCTGATCGAAGCCAATGTTCCCAAGGACAAGCATTCAGAAGAAAAGCCAAAATATTATACCGGTTCCCCTTTTCTTACCTCATCCTACAACAGTATCTTGTCTTTCTAACATTTTATGAATATAATACATTTTGGCAGACAGTTCAGGTCATTTAAGATCTGTCTGAGATGAATATGTTACAAAATAATATAACATATAGAATAGAATAGAATAGAATAGAATAGAATAGAATAGAATGTGAAGTTAGAAAAGACTATTCTGACATAATCAGTTTAGTAATTGCTTTCCCCAGTACTTACATTTTGTAGGTGAAATTTCATTAACAGTACTTTTATAGAAATTTGGATTTTGTAATGTATATTCTTTATTCATATTTGGTAAAAACATGCACTATTATTTTAGCCTGAAAACAAAATAAAACAGAATCTCTTCAGCTGATAAAATGCTTTATAGTATTAACTGTGGTGTGGAAATCTGGATAAGATTTGCATTGATTTAAAGTAAACAGTATTTTTCCCCATATTTTTCTCTAAAGCTACTCAGAAATTAAAATTCTCATATTTCATTAAAATAATGAATAATGAATAAAAGCTCTCTATTTCATTAACAGGCTTAACTACAATATTACTTAAATATAAAATGACAAGGAAATTGATGGCACTGGCAGCATTAATTGCTTCCTTATGTATGTATTTTCAATCAGACTTCCTATGTAAAATGATAATTTAATTGTAGTCAGCTACATCTAGATTCTAAAAAAATTATTCATGTATTAAAGTACAGTTAAACAAGTTTTACAACAGAGGAATTATTTCCATTATTAAGTTAAGGCTGCACATAGCTGAATAAGCTATAGGATAGAGCCATGGGCAATTACTATCTCAGAAGTTTAACTGATTTTTCAGTGGGATGAGAAAAGAAATCACTAATGTGGGAAAAAAAAAAAAAAAAAAAAAAAAAAAAAGGAATCTGTAGCATTCCCTGAATTTAACTGATTTATTTCTAAATATTCAAAGTGGCCTAATCACTTAAATAGAAAGACACTGTGTTGCATCTAGGAACAGTGTTGCTTTTAAAGTGACTGCATCCCATCAAATGCTGCTCATATTACAAATATGAAAACTAAGCAAGATGACGGAAGGACAAGTTAATGAAGCAGCTGGAACATTACACCCACCAGTGGAATTCTGGAATTCTACCAACTAAATGAAGATTTAACTGCCATTTCCATCCACATTCTTTTATCTGAATTATTAATACCGATGACCGATTGTGGTATAGGAGTTACAAGACTTGTCTTGGCTTGCTTCAAATGAGAGTTGTGTTTGATCTGCTTTCTTATTCTTTAAAATTAAAAATGAAAAGAATAACCTGAGTTAAGAAATACAGCCACCACCTATGGAAAAGGAAAGAAACAAACGAAAATTAAACCAGATCAAACAAGCAAAAAATAACCAATGACAAAAAACAACAACAACCAAATCAAAAGAACAAAAGAAAATAAAATACACACACACATACAAAATATCCATAAGCTTCTGCTTAGCGTGGCTATGTGCTTTTCAACCGTAGCTTGGAAAGTGGAGAATTACTGCCATCTGCTGGGTGAATCCCTTTCCTGATTAAACTGTAAATGTGTTTTACAAGTAAACAAAATGAAAGATTAAGATTGTTCCTGAAATTTAGGTGCATAATGTCTCTGTAAGCATCTGAATGCTTGTTGCTCTAGTGGATTGAAACGTAAAAAATCTAAGAATATATATAAAACTAAATCTTCCAGTCAAATATCTGAGTGCATAGCTGAACCAAAAATGCAATAGGCAAGGAAACTAAAAATTAAGGAACCTGTTAATATGATAGCATTAATTTCAAGAGTAGTTTCACTCATGAATACATGTAAGAACATTATTTTAGAAAAAAAAAAAAATTAAAAAGGACCATATAGAAAAGAAAAAAAATAAATAACCGTTTCTGTGATAAATGTTATGGATAAGTAACAGGTAGCTCATTGAAAATACTCAGCATTCTGTAAGAGTTAGCAGTTTAAGCAAAAAATAACATATAATAACAACATGTTAATTTGTCGTTGTCCTCCTAGGAGATCTCTAAGTCACAAGGTACACATTAGTAGTTTAGCACAGTGAAGTCATGCTGACCATGAATGGTAGCATAGCGAACTACTGTTGAAATGTTTTCAAGATATTTTCTGTCTTCATTCTCAGCTCTGTTTCAGCTACATATAGTCTCAAATCTGGATAACAGAGTACTCTTACCCAGCTAATGGGAAGTTAATGGGAATTGACTTTAAAAGTCAATCTGATATCATTTTGCTGAAGATTTCAGGACAGGCAAATAATTTATTGAATGATTCAGATTATGCCATGGTCAGTACTCCTTACACATTTTCAACTGTAAATCAGAATACATACAGGCATATGTTTTCAATCAGTAAAAACAAATCCATGATTAGTCCTTTACTTGTCATTTTGAGGCCAGCAGAACTATAGTGTTGTTTTCATTATTTTTATGTATTTCATTTGCTTAGGAATTAATGAAGTAAGAACCTACACTGAAATTTGTAGTGGAAGTGAGGTCATCTAAGATGTGAAAACAAGCCAGTTGAACCTGGAAATATAGAGACAACATGTGAGTGTTTATTGTTCAAAGAAGGAAAAATATGCAGTTAAAGAGAGGGGACTATGACCACATGGGTAAATGACAGGTTGATTTAGGGCTACTGTGTCTGAAATGTTTGCTATATCAAGAAAACTTCCTAAGTGCATGATGAAGTATTTAATGCTGGGTTGTGCATTTCAATTTTATGTCTTTAGTGCTGACTCATCATCTCATTCTGCTGACTGTTTCTAAACTGCAAACAGCAGTTGTTGAATTCATCATACTGGAAATTCAATCTCAGTGCTCGTTAATAGAGCCCTAATCTTCAGTTTGTCTTCAGGTTAGCATTCCTACCAACATTTTTAAAATGAACTACACAGATTAGATATGTTGGAAGATCTCTTCATATATTCTCACACACAGAGACGTCTCACTGCCATTTACTTAATTTATTCTGATGAGAAAGAGCAATATACTTTCCCTTTGCATGACCTAGTTACCAGAAATTCCAAATTTGCAACTATTGTTCCACATTTAACAGATTCCTATTTAATGAATGTATACACCATGTTTTCATGCCTTCACAGAGCTGTGCTAACTTTTTTCCTGGCTGTTGTTCAGATAAATGCAGAGAAAAGCACAGTGTATATTAATTGGAAGAAATGTAGGATAAGAATGCCCAACAAATATACAAAATACCTGAAAGCAACTACAATGATGGCTGTGTGCTATTGTGGTTAAATTAATGAGAGGAAAGAATGTGAAAAATGCAGCCAGCCTCTGACCATGGAGTACAGGGAGATGTGTGAGAAATGAAGATAGCTGTGTGTAGTCTTTATGGTTAAAATTCCCACATTCAGTATAAGTTGTTAACTTCAACTGCATATTTCTGAACTCCAGAAGATGTAAGAAGATATTAAATGTCAGGGGTATATTCATATTCAACATATGTATAAATCATAGACAAACCTTTTGTCTATAAATGTCAAGTGATTAACAGCTTCTCTATAATTTTATGTTAAACTGTAGTGAATCCGTGACATATTTTTTGAAAAATCACAGCATTGCTATGAGCAGTTGTTCCATTTTTATTATTTTTATTTTATTTTTAAGTAGACAATGTGACTTCTGTTACAGCATTGTCACCTGATCACAAACTGTAATATAAAATGCCTTCATTTAGTTCCTAAACCAATCTATTCTGCAAAGTGCTCAGATTTGTCAGACGTTATGTGTGAATTATAAAAACAAAATTAAATAACGTTACTGCCTGCTAATAAACTGGATATATTTGCCTTCAAATACATAATTAGATAAAACCCGTAAAATACATATTTATACTCATGATCTTTAAGGAGATGTATATCTAAAGAACACATCTTACTTAATGTAGTAGAATCACTATTTGTTGTAATATTTGCCTCTGAAAAGTAGCTTCATCCTGTTTACACATTGATTTTCTATACACACTGAATTTAGCCATTTTCTTACATTATTTAACAGAGCAAAACTAACATACTAAACCACTAGTCTGTGCCATTGTACAAGATATTTGTATTATGGCAATTTCTTAAAAATACAGCTGTATTCATTTTTATAAGTATGTTCCGCATCTTGGAATACTGACTTCTAAATATTCTGGGTCTGAATTAAATTTTAGCCTTTATCAGCATATGTGAGTGATATCATGACAATCTTGAATTAGAAACTGTATCATATTCAATGTGATTATGTTTTAGTTCTGCTTTGATCATTTATCAAAAATAAATTTTTTATTTGACTAAATGAGGTATGAAATCTTTAAACTTTCAAGGCAACAAACTGTTAACCCTACATAAAAATTAAAATATGCAGTGAGAAGAATAAATGTATCTACCATAGAAGTTAACGTAGGAAAAGAAGATTAAAGAGGAGACTGAGAAACCACTAATGGCATAACTAATATGTTTGTGAAGATTGTAAGCAATCTACAGTTAAATTGTCTTTCGAGACTATTTAATGATTATTGATAAAGATTAAGTTAAAAATTAAAAGAGATGGAAATGCTACCTGGAATTTAACTCCTACTATAAATATGTGTCTCCAGGGGCAGCAGGAAAGAAAAAAAAAAAAAAAAAAAAAAAAAAAAAAGTGCCTAAATGATATGCCTAGTACATTTTAAAAGCCTTATCACGGAGATAAAAACACCATTGATACTCATAAAGTGCTAAGAGAGATTTTTCAAAAATTTCTGTTTCTCTGTTCCTTGTCCTATTTAAACAATAAAACAATTTTATTTATTTATTTATTTATTTATTTAATTTTTCCACATGGACTCACTAAAACTGTATTAGAAGACAAGGCAACGTTAAAAAAAAGTCATAAATCCAGAGTAAATCTTTTCCTTTCCATCTAATCGTAAATTTTGATGCTGTCAGAGGGTAAAATCTTTGCTAATTATATCTGTAAGTTACCTCACAGAAAGGATGGCCTTCAGCAGTTTTCTATATCTATTTCTCCAACTCAGTCAGCAGATAAAGATTACTCCTTCCACATAATTTTAATCATAATTTACAGTATTTATAGTCTATAACCATTACCACTTCCTCTGTAAGTTACTTTGGTCTATGGAGAATATCTATTCCAGTATAATAGAAACATTTTATGTATGTTTTTCTTTTGTAAGAATAAAAAGGATATAAGACTGTAACTTCAGAATGTGTGCCAACTCAGCAAGACAATTAGATAACATTTTGATTCATGTGTCACAGAAATTCTATGATCCTGGACAATCTAGTTAAATTTTATACACTGTATGATTCTCATATTTTTTCCAGAACTACAGTCCTTCCTGTACACAGAATCTTGCCTCTAGCACTTTAATAAACTCAAATTACAGGAAACCAATCTGAAACATTTTGCAGGTAATAAGCAGATTAAATATTCATGAACATGGGTAATTCAGTTTTAAATATCCACGAACTGTTTATTTCCATTGAAATTCTACTACCCATACATTGCTGAATGTGATATGAGCCAGAGAAGTGTTTAATCATAGTATAGTAGTGACGTGATTTGAGTGTGTTAGTGCAGACTAATCCTGTATGATTTGGATATTCTTGGCTGTTTAGCAGCCTTACTCACATGCTGTGCATACAGGAAGCACATTTCAATTCAAAGAAAAATCTAAAATTAGTTGACCCATGAATTTTGTAACATTAGAATTATGTACTTAATTCTACATGATGTAATAATGGTTAATGTTCCCTGCAGCAATGTGCTCCCCAGCAAATCTCATTATAATTACTACAAAAAAAAAAAAAAAAGAAAAAAAAAAAAAAAGAAAAAGGAGTACAGGCTTTAAGATTTTGATTAATACTGAGACTTTAATGCATAGTCAAAAGCTCAGCTCTCAATCTGTCCACTGCCCTCTGTTGATTTAATGGCAGATCTTCCTATAGTCTATGTACATTCCATTTCCAATCAGAACATCAAGAAGAAATGTTGACACATGGGTAGATTTAACTATATAACTTTCATTAACTTTAAATTTTTCATGCTGGAAATCTCTACCTACTGTGAATTTATACATATATACTCACACGCATGTGAATGACTCAACTCCCAAGTCTGCAAGGCAACATTCAACTCTATAAACCCTATAAATTCTACTGAAATAAATTGGATTTCTGATCCTAGATCCCAGCATATAGATCTGAACACAAATGCTATATTACAAATGTAGTTAACATTTCTTTAGTAAATGAAAATATTCGAAATGAAAGATTTGACAATGTACATAAATTTAATTAGAATTCTTTTTGATATAATTTAGGTAGTTGAATTGTTAATTTTTTCAAGACTGTATGTACATGCAAGAAGTTCAGTTCATCATGACGACTGCATGTGAAATGGGGAAAAAAAGTAAAAAAAAGTTTCTAGTTACGTAGCAGAAGGCCAGATCACTGCATTTTTATGAAGGCTAAAGCATGAGATTATTTTTATATCAGTGAAGTTAGAAAGTTTGTTTGTTTGTTTGTTTGTTTGTTTTTACTTTCAACCTGATGTGCATGTTGCAATTTAAAAAGACAACTGAGCAATAAGAAGACATCCATGAATATTTAATTTATTTATTTATTTGTCCATTTATTTATTTATTTATTCATTTTTAATCATCAGGGAATATATTTCATTTTCTTCTGTCAAATTTACAAGCTGTATAAACAGCCACCCTTTTCAGAGGTCTTTACCACTAGTTTAAGGAAACCTCTAATTGACTGTGAACTTGTAAGATACAAAGTTACTAGATTTCTGAGGGCTCAGTACACAGGTCTTGGACCTCAGTTTTCTCTGAAATAATAGAGAGCATAAAGCGTTCAATTCTGTATGAGGTCAAGACCCACAACACTTCAGTGGAGCAAAGTAAGAACTAGTTTTAAGAACACCAAATTTGTTTGCCTTTACCATCTGTAATTCTAACCCAAAATAAAAATACAGAGCTCTATCTCTATGCAATTCACTTCAAAATAATAAATTACAGTATGTACAATATGAAAAATACACAGCCAGATTTTTACTCAATAAGATTTTACCAGTTGCAGGTTTGCTGTACATTTATCACATTTTAAGTCATCTGACAGTTACATCCATCAGACATCTAAAGTAGTAAAATTCATTCACTGTACACAATACTTTTAATTTTATGATATATGTCTGTGAGGAAAGTTAAAATTTGTATAAAGGCCACCGAGAACATTGTCTGTGATAAGAACTGTATGAGTTATAATGTAAGAGAGAGAATATGAATATATTTAGTGTATTAATTTTCATGAATAAATTTTCTCTCCACTTTAATAAATTACTCTCTTGCCTTCTTTACCTGTAAAAGAGAGTGACAGACATTCACTACTTTTCCTTGAAGATTAGCTATGTTACATTTAAATTGCACATTTTAGCTATCAAAACATCTAAAAACTGAAGAGTGCGTTCAGAGGGACAGTAATCTATGCTATGTCATTTCAGTTTCTACTGCATGATTCAATCAGTTCCATATCTATCCAGAGCTACTCTCTCAGTTCACGGACAGAGGCATGGACATAAGGAATTTACATTGTATTTTGTTGAAAAAGATAATAATAACAATATCACTTCTAACAAATTCATTAATACTGACTTTTGATCTATAATGCTCATGATTAGCAACAAAATGTAATGAAATCCATAATGAAGTAGCATAATAAGGTGACCTGATGCTGTCTAGGTTTTTCTATTGAAAGGGACCATGCTGTGTAAAGCTGCTGCTTTTGTTCATTGCTTTTTTCACTCCAACTCTCACCTGTTCATTTCCCTAGATATCAGATTTGTCATTACTTGCTCTTTTTATATGAAATCTATCACAGGTGTGCCTACACAGACACTTTCCTGTGAATATCCTACTGCTGAATTCAAGTTCTTTATAGGTAATTGTTAAAGTTTAGCTGTCCTTGGTTTGTTTTCCAGTATGCTCAAAATTAGTTATATGTCCTTCACAATATGTCAAGAGCAAGAAGAAGAGAAAAAAAAAATAATAATAATTAAAAAAAAATAAATTTCTGGGCATGAGAATGAAAATGTGTCTTTAGTTATGGTACTGCTTCCTCAATTCTCATTAGTGAAAAGGAGTCTTCTGCCCTTACTAGGAGTTTTTCAAGAAAACAGATATAGAGACAACAGGAAATTGATGAAAAAATCCAACTGATGATCTCCAGAACTGGAGATAGAATAATTGTCTCAGTGAATAGAGGCAAATCTCCTTTGCATTTTGTTAAAACCACAATTCCAACTTTTTCTACAGGAACTGGATCTTAAGAAGCCTTCCCAGATAGAGAGAAGATAGAGATTTAGGGAGAATGGTGTAATTCTGGTGTCAGAAGTTAGATAAAAACAGCTGGCACAAATTGAGAATGTGTTCTCATGTTCTATCCTGTCACCTGAAGGGAGGGGGAAGGGGGGGGAATAAGACTGACAGTCTCTTCGCTACAACCTCATTTCAGTTAGCTGTAGATGGTGATGAATCTGAGCAGATTTTCAGACTCAGACTTATCAACCTCAGTTGCCTCAGACACTTCTCATAAATCCATTGCTTTTCTCTGTATGTGTTCAGGCAACTCAACAGCCTTCTTGTAGAAAGGTGCACAAAACTGAGCACAGTATTCAGGATGCACCCTCAGCACTTTCATGCACTAGAGAACAATCACTGCAGTTGTTCGATATGTATTAAAAAAAGAGAGAAAAAAGAAAGAGAGAGAGAGAGAAAGAAAGACCCCGTAGGGGTTCTGATGTGCAGCAGGTCAACAATGAGCCAGTATTGTGTCTCTGTGGCCAGTGGCATCCTGGGATGTATTAGGAGGGGTGTGGTTAGTTGGTCAAGAGGTTCTCCTGCTGTACTATGCCTTGGCAAGATAGAATCTATGTCCAGTTCTGGGCCACTCAGTTCAAGAAGGATGGGGAACTGCACGAGAGAGTCCAGCACAGAGCCTCAAAGAGAGAGTGGAGCCTCTCCCTTACAAGGAAATGCTGAGGGTGATAGATCTCTTTAGCTTGAAGAAGAAGAGAGATGATCTCATCAATGCTTACAAATATGGAAAGGGTGAATGTCAGGAGGATGGAGCTAGGCTCTTCTCAGTGACATCCAATGTTAGGACAAGGGGCAGTGGGTGCAAGCTGCAACACAGGAGGTTCCACACAAATATGAGAAAAAGGAAAACAGAACGTTGGAATGGGCTGCCCGGAGAAGTTGTGGAGTCTCCATTCTCTGGAGACATTCAAAATCCACCTGGATGAATTCCTGGGTGACCCAATCTAAGTGTTCCTGCTCCAGCAAGGAGAATTGAACTAGGTGATAATTCGAGATCCCTGGCATTCTTTGATTCTATGAATCTGTGAATCTGTGATTGTGCAGGTCTGTCTGTGATTCTGTGAGAGAGAGAAGGAAGGAAGGGAGGAAGGGAGGAAGGGAGGAAGGGAGGAAGGAAGGAAGGAAGGAAGGAAGGAAGGAAGGAAGGAAGGAAGGAAGGAAGGAAGGAAGGAAGGAAGGAAGGAAGGAAGGAAGGAAGGAAGGAAGGAAGGAAGGAAGGAAGGAAGGAAGGAAGGAAGGAAGGAAGGAAGGAAAACGTGTCCTTCAAATTATGGTTGCCTGTACAATGAAACATCTCCCTGACTGCTCCCTAGAACAGGTGCAAAGCAGCAATTGCATAGTTGGCAGTAATACAGTGCCTATGCCTTGTTTGTTATTTCAGCTCTATGCAGCATAATTATGTCAATGTTACAATTTTCTATGCTGATTTTCTATTTTTCAGAGAAACAATGCTTTCAGTTTTTTCTGCAGAGTTAAAAAAAAAAAAAAAAAAAATGGACTAAGAAAGATTCTCAGCAAATAGAAACTGACCTTGCACTTCTGGCAGCTTGATTCTACTGAGGATTGTGTCCCTGCAGAGTAGATCAAGATTAAGTTTTTTCCTTTATCATTAGTGTGCTTTTCTATTTTAGCTGTGTGTACAGTGCCGATGCAGCATTGAATGCTGAAGGCTTGGTAGCATTAACAGAATTGGAGTCCAGTGGATTATGACTTCTAAATGTCTTGCAATATAAATTATTTTTCCCCTCCTTGACTCCTTTTTACACATTTGTTCTGTTTTCTTAAGTTACTGTTTCTACTGTTCTCTTTCTTTTTAATCAGGAGGTAGTGAGAAATGCTTTCCTTTTCTTACTAGTATGTGTGATGTGCCCAGAATACACACAACCTGGTAACTAATCTACAAAGATTACTTTGTGAATAGAGAGATGTTCAGCATGTATACCACAGCCAAGGAATGCTTAATACAAAATGATTTGCTTCATGGAGGGGATAATGGAAGAATGCCACAAATATGATCATTTATTTTACTAGTCAATAGGCACAGAAGAATAAAACAGCTTTAGCTAGAAGGGACTTAGGGGCTAGTTCAACCTCTTGTTCATAACAGGCTGACCAGTTTGTTCAAGGCTTTGTCCAGCTAGGTCATGAAAACTTCTGAGGATAGAAATGATATAATGATATGATAGTATAATGATCATACTCTTCCTCAGTTCTGCTGTTCTGGTGGAGAAATTTTTCTTATCTCCAGTTAGAGTCTCTTGTATGTCATACCACTTCCTCTCACTCTCCCAGCATGCACCATGTGCAGAACTTGCTCGTATCTCCCTCACTTGTGTTGGGACAGCAGCTGGGTGGGCACCTTTATCTCAGCTGTACTGGCACCAGTCCTGAAACCTTTATTTGCTGTTCAGGGGCTCCCATTCCACCGCCTTGGTGGCCTCCCATCAGTATTTTTCTTGTATTAGAGTGACAAGTGTGAATTAATATCCAGATTAATTCTAATGAAAAGGGTATAAAAGTACAGAACCTCCCATTGATTACTTGGATACCTTTATTCATGAAACTCTGAACACAGTTTGCTGCCAGGGTGCAGAGTGCTCTCTTCGTATTATCATATTGTTGATGGTTATACTGGATGATCCTACTAAATGATCCAGGTCTTTTCTAACCTGCATGACTCTATGATTCTATGATTCTGTGATTTTATGATTCTATTATTCTATACTGGAGACATAGTATCAATGTCTTGTGGTGGATGTCTTAATCAAACTTTCCCACTGCATTTTTCTCTTTTCTAGAAAGAATGTAAATCAATCCTTGTGTTACAATGATAAATTTTAATCACTTGCCTGTGGTACTGGTGATGATACAATTTTCTTTCCATATATCAAGAGACACTGCATTACTTCTACATCACAAACTCCTTAATCCTTCTCTAGAAATTAATTTCTAGTGATCTTTATACTGCTATATCAGTTGCACTATGCTCTGTTACTTCACTGTTTAATAAATAAATAAATAAATAAATCCTTTTTCCATATAAGAATATAATAGGTACCCTGATTTTTTTTTTTTTTTTTTTTTTTTTCCAGTTACCTACTACTTGGAAATTTACATCCTAACTACTTCACTTGCTTTTTCATGTTATGTTTATTCATTTGCCACTCAAAAGATTCATCAACACTAACAGTATTTGCTAAAGTTCTGAGAACAGCATGCAAACTAACATTTTGAAATTTAAAAAGCAAAGGAAAAAAAAAAAAAAAAAAAAAAAAAAAGACCAAACAACCAAACAACCAAACAACCACAATGACAAAAACAACCACTAGCACTGTACAAATTTAAGTAACAGTGAATAAAGCCACTAATTTATGTCATCAGTTCTAAAAACGAGAGCAAAAAAAAAAAAAGAAAGAAAGAAAGAAAGAAAGAAATATTGATACAGAATTATCGTCTACCTTGAATATTCCTATATACTATAGAAATATGATCTATGCCTGTATTAAATATATATATATATAAGTTTAAAACTGATTGTGGCAAAATTGCAGCCAAAATGTTCATTTCATAGGATCCATTTACTCCAATGAGTGTTCTCTTATCAAAACAAGTATGAATTTTACAAGGATACTCACATAGCCAGCATAATATCCAAGCTACATCACAGAAGTAATACTAAAATTTAGCTTGTCATCTTTAATTCTGTTATCTGAAAGGTATCATTTTCCAGAACATGTTTTGAACAACCACTTAGAGCAAAATTTATCAACATAAGTTCCAATGCTTCTTCTCTCCTGAAGATAGATGAAAACTCAACTTTACATCCGATGTCTTTTCTCTTTAGCTGCCCTTTAAAAAGTAAGACTGTGTTCCATTAAAATGACAAGCCTTTAAAACTACAGAGAAATTCAGTTCTGTTTTCCTTTCCTTTTTATTTGTTTGACTCAAATAACTTACTGTAACATTTTTATTTGTATAGATTCATCATTGCAGAACAGAATCTAATACTTCAAGGAACTTCTATTAATTATCCATAAGGGTTCTTCCAAAGTAAGATATCACAAACACTTTGAAGGAATGATGTGAGTTAAAGAATTCTCAAGTAATAATTGACAAGCTCAGTACCATAGAAGATTTAAAAAAAAATAAAAAAATAGTTTGGATATTGATGTTGAAAAAATATCCCAAATGTGAGAATACAAGACATCAGTTTTGGGGATGAACATGTGTTATTGCTTTACTATGTTATTTATTTTCCTAATTATTTTTAGTATCCATAACATTTCCTTTTATACTTCAAGTCAACAGAATCAATGAAAAAAAAATTACTCCAAACCAAATGTGTGAATAAATTCTCAATGTTTGGTTTTCTCCAGCATTTGGGTTGTGTGTGTGTAGAAAATTCTATGGGAAAGGTTTATTTTCAGAAAATTTTATAGCTGTTCAAAAAATGCAGCTGTGGTGAGTCTTGGAACATAAAGACGAGTAGAAAAAAAATGTGATTCTATCAAATAATTACTGAAAACAAAGAAAGGCTAGTTATTACATCCTTGTTCATCTAACAATCCCTTAGATTGTTGCTATGCAGGCTTAAGGGTCCTAAAAGTTGTTAACAAGATTCAGGAAATTCACTTCTGTTGTCTTTCTTCAAGAGAAAGCATCACAGAAATTCTCTGGTGGATGTGAATTAAGTATATAGTGTTTTTACCATCATTTATCCAAGATGGTGGAATTACTCCCTTAAGTGTGAAATTTTAGCATGTCTTTAGTACACAGGGCAGTGTACATGACTCAAGATGCTCTTGTCTTCCAGAATGTAAGTATATATAAGGAGATGTTGATGGATTTGCTTATTGATCAGTAATACTTTTGATCACTTTCTTTGCTTTAATGTTTTATTTTAAAAGGGAGCAGAGGGATTCTGGTAATTTATTTCTAATAGCTAAGATCACTAAAATGGTTGGAGGAAAGAAAGCTAATCCAAATTACAAATTTTCTTAATAAATAAATAAATAAATAAATGAGTGAAGACCTTTTCTCAGTTTTGAGTTATTTAACTAGGTATCAAAAGATGGTGATAGTATACTCATCAGTCAACTAACTCACAAATATGCCAGATAATTCAATTAAAAAGTAAAGCACTGTGCAGTACCACACCTTTATAATGAACAGACATCATCCTCACTAGAAAGGCCACAGATTGCAGCATAAAAATAAAGAAAGAAATACATAAATAAAAATTAAAAGTAAAATCCCATTTTTCACTTGGGAGAAGTAGAACAAGGGAGGAAATCCAATTTCCTATTTCCATAGTGTCTTTTCAAGATTTATGCCAGAGTTTACAAATATATTCAAGAAATGAAAATTGAAAGCTGTATCATCTATATGAACTTTTTTTAACCTCAAAGTTGCCAAATAACTTTGTCTCTGAATTAAACATTCTTTTTTTTTTTTTTTTTTTTTTTTTTTTTTGTTAAATCTTGATGTTTATCACACTGGATGATGTTATCAGGGCCCTAACAGATAATTATAAAAAATTCCAGGCATACAGTTTTAAAATGGACTCTTTTCCTTTATTCTGATATAACATAGATATAGATAAATATATCTAAGGTTGGCATAAAAAAACCATACCAAACAAAACGCTACCAAGTTGACTGAAAAATATCTTTAAAAAAAAATATATATATATATATTTTTTAATTATTTATTTCTAAAGGTAGCTAAAATGCCCAGATGCTCCTTTGTCTGCTTCTGAGAAGTATCCTGATAATCCAAAACTTTAGAACTCTTTCTAAGGTCGTCTAAGGTCTGTCTGGATGTTTGCTTTATTTTTTCTAATTATTCTTGTCAAGGCATGGGTATAATTAGACTGCTATTTTTAATTTCTGTAGTTCATGGAGAGATATTAGTACCTTTACTAGAGAAATTATGATATATATTTAAAAAAAAAATACAATTTTCAGCATTTTAGTCAGTTTATTCAGGTCATTTGACAGATGAGTTTGAGACTGCAATAGGTGATTCTTATCTGTACTTAAAGATTCTAGGCTTGTTTTGTTTTGTTTTGATTTGTTTTGTTGTTGATGTTGTTTTTTCAGGTAGACAGGATTGCTCTTTCTTTCAGCTTGCCTGTATTCATCTGAACGGACTTTTTGCCTTTATTTACTTGTGCAAATAGTCATGTATTGTTCATAGAACACTGTTGTCTTTGTAGCAGAAGTGGAAACAGATGGGTCAAAAAGATTCAGAAAAACCATTGTGTTTCAGTGATTGGATATTCCCATAAAAGTATTTTCAAGCAAGACAATGACTCTTTTAAGAGCATCACTGGAAAAGTGTTGCTTCTGAAAATATTATCACTATTTATTTCATATTTTTCTGTTATATGAATACAAAATGAGTCATGAGCTTGAAACAACCCAAGCTGCTGATTTTTCCTAGCAAAAAAATAAAGAGATTCGAAGTGTGCTGTAAAGAGATTTGAAAAGTGTGCTTTCTCTCTCTGCTGTCCTGAGAAAAAAGAGTCTACTGATGAATAAATATGTTGCTGAAACCACCTAAAAGCATTTTCACAGGTTATAAATATATTTGCTTTATCTCCTGGGATTTGTGTATCTCTATTGCACCTCTCCTCTTCTCTTCTCTCCTCTTCTCACTGCTCCCCTTGTCCACTCCGCTCCATCTTCTCCTCTTCTCCCCTCCCTCCCCTTCCCTCCTTTCATCATATTTTCTCTAATTTCCTCCCCTCATTTTTCATGTGATTATCCAATACAAGAGAATGATCTACAGCTGTGATTTATAATTTAGACTGAAAATGCAGTTGTTAGTGCAGATAATATTCTTAGATCAAATCACAACACTCACCACTCCTACTGTTTCTACAGAAACAAATACAGACTTGCGGAATGTTTTCTTTTTTTATTCACATGACTCTCATTTAAGAAATCAACATCTTTGCCCTTAAAGGATTTCTAAAAATTTTAATATCCATTAGCTTTACTGTATTTTAGACAAATATTCTGTCACAAGACAAGTTTCATCTATTTTCTGTAAGTTCATACTCCTGCACTAATCCAATTGATTTAGAACATTGGAACAGACTGTATGCTGTGCATCTAGGGAGTGCTGATTAGATTTTAAATGCAAGACAAATTTAAGCAGCATTTTAACAGGTTCCATGCAGTCATTAAAATAATAATGAAGTAAAAAATAATTTATTTACAATTTTATTCAGATATAATATTCTTTTTAAGTTACATCAGAGGAGTTTATATAGAAATTAAATAGTATGGGAAGTCAGGCACATTGTATATGATAGAATCTTGTATGACATCACACTACTTCATAGGATTTTAAACTCTTCTAGCAAAAAAATACTATTAGAAAATATTAAATCAATTTCATTGTGCAAAAAATGGTTGGCAGAATTGCTCAAGAAGCAGTAATGTGAATAAAGAAGCAATAAATCCTTTAAGCTACACATAAAACATTCCAGGCTTACTTCCAGACAGCTTAACTTTCATTTGAAATTCTGACATTACTGAATTGTCATTAGTAGTTTTCCTCAATTTAGTTATGAAGATTTATGGGAAAAAAATCATACTATATAAGGTTTACAAACAGATTTACATTTTGAAAATATGCATCACTTGATCTCATACAAATATATGGAGCAGTCTGGGATCAGCTCAAAGCTGCTGAACATACTGCCATCTGAGTTAGCAATGTGCCCATGTGAACAAGAAGTACAGTGGAATCCTGGCTTATATCAGGAATAATGTGGCAGCAATAGGATTGGAAGGTGAAGGCAAGGGAAGCAGTGTCCCTTCCATAGTAAGCAAAGATCAGGTTAACAGCAACCTGAAGGACCCAAAAATCTGTGTGTCTGTGAATCCTGACAAGATTCATTCCACAGTCCTGAGGGACTTGGATGATGCAGTCACCAAGTCATTCTTAATACATTTCAAAAGTTATGGCAATCTGATGGGGTCCCTAGTGACTGAAAAAAGATGATATACCCATTTTTGAAGAGAGTAAGGCCTTTAAGTTGTGCCTCACAAAAGTCTTCTCTCCAAATTGGAAAGATACCAATTTGATAGGTGGACATGAATCAGAAGTGTGTACTTGCAGTCTAAAAACCAAACCTGGGCTGTATCAAAAGAAGTATGGTCAGCAGATCAAGGGAGATTATACTGCCCCTCTACTCAGTACTGGTGAAAACTCACCTGGACTAAATCCAGATGTGGAAACTTCAGTACAGGAGAGACATGAACCTGTTGGAATGAATTCCAGAGAGGGGTCACAAAAGCAATACAAGAGATGAAATGAAATGTGTCCTTGACAAGGACAGGCTGAGAGAGCTGGGGCTGTTTGGCTTGGTGAAGAATCTTTGGGTGGACCTGATGTCAGACTTTCAGTATCTAAAGGCAGTTATGTGAGAGAAGGGAACAGACTTGGTGTCTATTTTGATGCAGCAAGGGGAAATGGTTTCAAACTAAAGGAGGGTATATTTTGATTGGATATAATAAAAATATTGAGTAGAAGAGTAGCAGGATGCTCAGCAGAGGAATTTGGATTAAGTATGTTGATGAACTGCATCTGATTGTATGCTATTCAACAAGGCTAAATGATATGGCTTGGATCACAGCAACCCCATGCAATGATAGAGGCTTGAGGAAGTGTCTGGAAACTTGGCTGGTAGAAAGGTTCTGGAAGTGCTGGCCAACAGACAACCAAACATGAGTTAACAATATTCCCGGAATGCAAAAAAGACCAATGACATTCTGGCCTGCATTAGTAGCAATGAGGCCAGGTGAATGATTGTCCCGCTGTAGTTGGCATTTCAAATACTGTATTCTTTTTTAAGCCCCTTATTTCAGAAGGATATTGAGTTGATTAAGTGTATGCAGAGAAAAGCAACAAAGCTGGTGAAGGGACTAGAAAACAGGACTTACTAAAAGTGGCAAAGGGAACTGGTATTGTTTAGTCCAAAGAAAATCAGAATCATAGAATCATAGAATGGGACGGGTTGAAAAAGACCATAATGATCATGCAGTTTCAACCTCCCTGCTACGTGCAGGGTTGCCAACCACTAGGCCAGGCTGCCCAGAGCCACATTCAGCCTGGTCCTGAATTCCTCCAGGGATGGGGTATCCACAACCTCCTTGGGCAACCTGTTCCAGTGTGTCATCACCCTCTGTGTGAAAAACTTCTTAATACCTAACCTAAACCTCCCCCATCATACTTTAAAACCATTCCACTTTGTCCTATCACTATCCACCCCCCTCCTGTTTATACTCTCCCTTCAAATATTGGAAGGCTGCAATGAGGTCTCCCCAAAGCCTTCTCTTCTCCGTACTAAACAAGCCCAGTTCCCAACTTTCTTCCTAGAAGAGGTGCTCCTGCCCTGTGATCAGCTTAGTGGCCCTCCTCTGGACCCATTCCAAGAGCTCTATATCCTTCTTGTGCTGGGGGCCCCAGGCTGGGAGGAACCACATAGCTCTTTACAACCTGAAAGGTGGTTGTTGTCTCTTCTCATGTTATGAGTAATTATATGTTGAGAAATTTACTTGGGTTGTGCAAGCAGAGTTGTAGATTGCATATTCAGAAGAATTTCTTCATGGGAAGATTGTTTCTTTATTCATACAGGCTCCCTCAGGAAGTAGTGGAGTCCTTGTCACTAGAGATACTTAGTAGATCTGTAGCTTTGTTGCTTAGAAACATGGTTTAATTACAGTGTTAGGCTGATGGTTGGTCTGGATGATTGTATGGGTCTTTTCCTATTGTCATGGTTTTATGATTTTTGTTATTGGTATTTCACATCGTTACCTCATGTAGTGCACTGTAAGTCAGAAGTTAATGCTCCAGTTCTGTAGATTGTCAATAGTTACGGGTATATCTTTCTCAGAAGAGAAGAACTATAAATCCCAGAAGACTTCACTGTTCCATTACCGGTTTCCATTTAGAGGAAATGATAAAACTGCTCGTGAGTCACAAGACTGTCCCTTCTTTTACTGGCCTTCGGTTTTGGGCACTCTCTCACATTTTATTTGATTTGTTAGCTTCAATTCCAATTATATTGTATTATGTTATTTTATCTCATATTCTGCTATCACGTTTAGTAAATATATATATTTTTTCCCTTAGCTCATTGCCGCTGTTCTGTTTTTAGGCCCATCTCCCTACCTTTTTCATACCCACTACACACTATCTTGGGGCATGGGTCCATGGGTGTCCCCACCCCATTTAGTCATGAAACCAAGCCAAACCAGCCCCAAACTACTGACACCTATCTAAAAGATTCTATAATACTATGTACAAACAATTCAGCAAAGATATTTAATGTCAAGAGGAACAAAGGGACATTTCTCCATCTTTATTGTATAGGCATTTTGGGAGCAATTCTATACACTTTAATTTATGCAGGGTGACTAGCTGAAGTCAAAAGGATTTGTAGGGAGCAAAAGATTTACAATAGCAAACCCCATTTAATGAGAAATATTTCATGGAGTTTAAAACCAAAACGTCAAAGAAAAACAATTCACAAATGTATTTATACTATTTTTATACAAAACATTTGGAAAAAGGGCCCACAGAAATTCTGCATACCAGTTTCTTTGCATTCTTACGTTAAAGCAGACTATCCATATGCTTTTTTTTTTTTTTTTTTTCCCCTGCTCAAACTATCTATTAATTCAATACAGTAAAATAACTAGATTCAGTTCAGTTTTTGTTCCTAAGATTCTCTCATTTTCAGGACTACTCCACTTCATTCTAGATTGTTTTATTTTCTCTGGAGAGTCATGAACATCTAAATTACAGCTACATATCAGATTTATATGTAAGTAGAATCAGCTCATGCATTACTCTTTTATATCTAAAGCGTAGATACATCTTATAAACACTGACAAACTTAATTCTTCATAGTAGTGAAATAAAATGATTTCATAGGTGGTGCTCACTCTTAAAATTAACAATGGGTAGAGTTGGGGAGTTAGGCAGCAGGGGATAATTTTCTCTGAAATTAACATTTAAATACGATCTGGTTATCTAAAGATTTATCTATCTGGAAGATATTATAATGTAATTTCTAATAAAATACTGAATTACTGGCATAAAAAATGAACAAATATACAGAAAAAACAACAACAACAACAACAACAACAACAATAGGTTTTCAGTCACTTTGTTACTTTGTTGTTATCTGAAACATCTATACAATTCGACAAAATTTTAAAAATCTTTTCATAGTTGTTTTTTCTTAGTATAACATATCCTCTTTATATTAATTATTTATAATATTTGTTTCACAAGATAATTTCTTTTTGGTGAATGATTAGTGCATCAAACCTCATGTTTTTATAGCTTAATACAGAAAATACTTTATTATTTATTTATTTATTATTTATTATATATAATTATATAGTATATAGGATATAATTATTATATTATTATTATTATAACAAAAACAGAAAATTAGATGAAAGTCAGATACATCTTTCTGGGTTATATAAAATAGAGCTTCGTGTCTTGAGTGAAAAGAAGTTTTACTCTTTTACTTTTGAAGAATTGTAATGTTTTTAAGAATCATTTAAAAATTTCAATTTTCTAGAACTCTGAGGATTTGAAGATAATAGAAAAATGTCCTAACTCAGCTGATAGGTAATAGAATTATATATCAACATTATTATGAAACACAAGTTTTTTTCATCATTGTAAAAGAAAAAAAAATATTTGCAAACATTTTTTAATTTAGAAAGACTTAAGAGATCTTTTATTTTCTTGAAAAAAATAATATTCAAATACTGGCTAATTTTTATTTTCCTTAAAACCAAAACCAAATTTCACAGAAGGAAGAGATCTAATTTCATACTGATATATAGAAATTAAATTCATGTACTTAAATTCAATTTTGTTTTCTACTTATTATTATTATTATTACTATTATTTTGTATAAAATTGTTTAGAATAGTTTCATTTGAATTTTCACTCATTACCCCATTGAAGGAGATGTTTTCCAAATACATTACCCAGTACTGGATTAACAGTTTCTTAATTAACTTTTTGTTTAGCTGCCAATTGTCATCTCTAGTTAAGCTCTTTCAGAATTAATGTTTAGGTTATAGACTGTATACAAATGTTATAAAACTAAAAATGTGAAAGATATCATAATGTAAATGACATAGTCACATAATGATGATAGAGGCTATCTTCTGCAGTGCAGTGCTTAGGCAGCTTCAGCTAGAAGAGGTTGTTCCAGAATTACATCCAGAAAACTTCTGAATATCTCCAAGAAGAGAAATTATCTCTTGCCCACAACATCTGTGGGCAATTTTTTCCAGTGCTTAGCCACTGTCACATCAAAGAATGTCTCCCTAAATTCAGACAGGACATCCAATGTTTAAGACTGCGACTGCTGCCACTTGTGTCACTGAACATTGCTGAAAGGAAACTAGTTATGTCTTCCTTACAGTCCTCCTTCAGATACTTGTACACAATGGTGAGATGTCTTGAGTCTGTTCTCCAGATTGAACAGCTGTAGCTCTCCCAGCCTTTCACTATCAGACTCTCTCTGCTCAGTTCCCTTCACTGGACTGTCTTCAGTAGTTCCATCTTGTGCTGAGGAATCCAGAACTAGACACAGTACTCCAGGTACACTTCACCTGCTTCTGAGCAGAGAGGAAGTTTTCATGTAAACTTATTAAAGGTATATTCTGCCCCATCATCCAAACCACTAATGAAAATACTGAACAGGATTTAATTCAGTATTGGCCTTTGGGCTAGTTACTGCTCTCTGTGAAGATTTTGTTCCATGCACTAACATTCTCTAAACCTGTCTGTTCAATCAAATTGTCAGTTCTCCTCACTTTCCGCTCATCCAAACATACTGCAATGGGTTTTCTATGAAGATATCATGTGAGAGTGTCAAGAGCCTAAATTAGTCTACCTACTAAAGTATAGGCATACAACATCCACTATTCTTCCCTCAGCAACCAACTACCTACTATTTAATCATGTACACTTTTCAAGTTGATTAGGCATGATTTTCCCTAGGTGAATCCATGCTGATTACTATTATTTTTTTGTCTTTCATATGTCTAGAATTGGTTTGAAGGATTTGCTGCCTTATCATCTCGCCAGGAATTGATGTGAGGCCTGACTACCCTCCTGTGCCCTGAATTCTCTTATCTGCTGCTTTTGAACATTTTCTTTCCTCCAGTCTTCTGGCATCTCTCTCAGTCACCATAATTTTCTAAGATTATTGGGAGTAGTATTGAAATAGCGTTAGACATAATGCAATTCCCTCAGAACTCATGGGTACATCTTATCAGGCTCATGGAGTTATGATTGTTCAGTTTTATTAGGTTTTATTCAGCCTGATCATATTCCAACAGGATTTTGTTTTCCCTGTTCTCGTTGTTTCCCATACTCAGCACAATCTGGTATTTCTAAAGCTCAATATTGTTAAACAGACTGAAATAAAAGAAGGCATATGATATACCAGCTTTTTTCCATGTGCCACCAGGCTCCTGTCTAACTCAGCAGTGAAACCACATATAACATGATAATCCTTCTACTGGTATTGTACTTAAAGTCTTTCTTATTACATTTAACATATCTTTCTAGATTATATTCTAGCTGGGTTTTAACTCTCCTACGTGATGCAATGCATGCTAGAAAATGTCAGTACATTCCTCACAGGTTACCTGACATTGTTCCTACCTTCTGTAAATACACTGCTTATGTCGGAGTTTCATCAAGGCTTTTGCCCTGTTCATCTATGTAAGCCCTCTGTCATTTTCCTTAACCTCCTTTCTGTTAGGATAGACTGTTCTTGATCTTTGTGGTTGCAAGCCTAGAATATCAACCATTTTTCATGGATTCTTTTATTCTTCTATGGCTTTACTGCATAGAATATTTTCAAACAGACCTTTGAAGAAGTTCAGAGTTATGACTTTTCTTTTTACTGTGTTCTGCCCTCTTGGGATTCTAAATACCACCATCTCATGGTCACTGCAGCCAGATTTTTACCAGAGCCTTTGACTAACACATCCCCAATGAGCTCTTCCTTCTTTCTGAGCCAAGGTACCTCCCCTCATTGGTTTATCTGTTACTTGGGCAGAACGTAGTCATTGATGGTTTCCAGGAAGATTCTAATTTTTTTTTTTTATGCCCTGCTACGATGTCCTTCCAGCAAATACTGGGATAGATGAAGTTCTCATGAGGACTAGGGCAGGGCCCCATGAACCCTAGTTGCTCTTTCACACAAAGGGCAACTCCACCTCCTTGTCTTCCTGCCCTGCCTCTTCTTAAAAGACTATCTGCCTCCACTGTAGTACCCCCATCAAAAAAGCCATCTCACAAAGATCACAGCTCTGTAACTCAGAGATGTAATCTTTCTTTTCCATGATTCGTGCGTTACTGCACAGGAACTTGAGAGGCACAGTGGCATGAGACTTTTCCAGAAAGTTCCTAGGGGCTAAAAATATAAATATATCCTGTGGGATTTAACACAAAATTTTCAATGTGAGTCATGACATATGTAATGTATGTTAGGCAATTTTCACAGAAACTAAGTAATTGAGGTAAGAAGGGATCTCTGGTGGGTGGTCATTTGGTGTATTACCCCTCTTCAAGCAGGGCCATGTGGCATTATTTGCCCAGGGCAATGTCCAGGACTTTGAAGATCTTTAAGGAGGGAGACTCCTCAGCTCCTCTTGGCAGCTTGTGCCAGTGCTCATTCACCTTCACAGTGAAAAGTATTTCCAGATATTCAGAAAGAATCTCCAAGTATTTCAGTTTGTTTACATTGCCTCTTTTACTGTCACTGGATGCTAATGAAAAGAGCCTGACTCCATAATCTTTGCACCCTCCTTTCTTGTTTTTCTCTCTATACATTGATAGGGCTCCATTTGAAGCTTTCTCTTCTTTAGAATGAACATTCCCAGCTTTCTCAGCCATATATCATAAGTCCCTTCAACATCTTCACAGAAATTCACTGTAATCTGTTAATTACATTAACAGTACAATACTCTTGTACTCTTGTACTCAGAAACCCAGAACTGGAAGCAAACAGTAGTCTAGGCTTCACCACTCTGACCTGGTGGCAACACTCACTCTAGTGCAACCCAAGAAGATGCTGTCCTTTCTTTGTAGCAGGGGGACTTTTCTGGTTCATGTTCAACTTGCACAATGTGCTTTTCTTCAAACCTGTTCTCCATCTTGGCCATTCCTAACAATGTATTTGGCATGTGTTGGACTTTTCACAACTTAAACTACATTACTGTCAAACTATTTATCTGGCCTACTGAGATCCCTCTGAATAACAGTATTACTCTCTGGAATGTCAGTTACTCCCCTTAAGTTTTGTGTCACCTGCACAAGTACTGAAGGTTCGCTCTGCTTCATCATTCTGATCATTAAGATGTTAAACAGGACAAGACTCAACATTGGCTTATGGCATACAGCTCTAATTATTGGCCTCCATCTAGAAATTGTGCTGCTCATAATTACCCTGTACACCCTGTTCAACAAATTTTCAGTTTTCTCACTGTCTGCCTATTCAGTCCATCAATCAACAGCTTGTCTATGAGGATCAAATTTGAGACAGTGTCAAAGGACTTATTTCAGAGCATGCAACATATCTACTGCTTTCTCTGTATCTATTAAACCTGTTATTTTATTGTAAATATTCATCGAGTTGATCAAGATCTTTTGGTATCTTTTGAATTTACATTAATTACACATGACTTTGTAATTTGTTGTTCTGTTCATATTTTATTTTCAGAGAAAAAACAAACAGAAATACTATTAAGAATTTAATCAAAAAAAGAGCTAACTTTTACTGCAGTATTTCGGATATTTACTGAGCAAAGTCAGTATGTTAACGGTTGTAGTGTATGTCCCAAAGGAATAATTTCTTTGTGACTAAAAACTGGTTGTTTTTAAATTATTATTTTTTAGACATTGGTTTTTCTCTTTGATTTTCTTGAGTCCAACATCAATACTATTTGCATAATAAACATTATATTCATAATTAATTTTGTCACACTAAGGATTTCAGTGGAAAATGCACATTAGTTACTTTTTCTTACATACCAGCACTGAAGGCGAGGCTCTGGATACAGGCTAGGAATAATCCTCACATATGCAAAATTTCCTACCAGGCATATAGAGCTTTGCTTATGAGATGCACAACAGAACCTTATAAAGTGCAGAAAGAAAGGTTCCTGTCTGCTTGCATCTCAAAGGTAATATTTTATCTGCAAACACTTTTCAGGTTCTTTGCAAAGTTGTGATTGTGTACTGAAAGAAGTAAGACACTCCTGTCTAATATTGTGCAAGCTGAACTGGACACACAGCTGAAACTATGTATAATTTAACTTTAATATCTTTTTTTTCTTTTTTTCCCCAAGAATAAATATTTCATAAGAAACAGGAAGTGTTCCAGAAAAGTCAGTTTTTCACTGTAACCAGTTTTATAAGAAACAGGCTGGGGCAATATTTTTAACCAATATTTTATGCTTAAGAAAACGAGTTCTGGACCCCAAGGAAGAGACCTATTCTACAGTTCAGTATTTGGGTTTTTCTTCTATATTGCCAGAGAAACTAGCTCAGACTCATTCTAGAATTTAAACAGGAAAGCAGTAGAGACTTGGAGTCAAATTTCTTAAAAATCAGGATTATATAGAAGCTAATGTGCTCAATGACGATGAAATATTTCACTTGTTAGGGAACGAGTCTTTCTTGAGCTAGTGGCTATTTATTTTCCAGTTTAAGTTATCATTTACATATGAAAGTTTGCTGTATAACATAAAGTTTATGCTAGCATAAAGGGTACATAAAATGAAACAGAACTGCTTCTGGAACATAACTGCCCCAGTTACATGTATCCAAGTCATTTGTGCTCCAGACTGTCCACTGTCCTATATAACTAATTCAGTGCATGAAAACTTCTGGACTGATAAAGTTTATTGGTTTAGCTGCAACTGTTGTGCTATGCAAATATGTAAAGCCTGAACAACCCAATGCAGAAACTCAGAAATTTTCAGTCAGGAAGATATGGATCTGGAAAAGTCACAGAAACTCAACAGACCTATCACTGACCTGATACTTTTACTATATACATCACTGCATTTGACATACTAGAGAACCCTCCCCTGTATTTTTTTTTTTCCTTCAAATTATTGTTATTACTGTTCTAGGACATTAGATCCTACTGCCATTCAACCAAGAAATATTATTACATAAAATAGGACAAGGGGGAATGGTTTTAATCTAAGATGGGAGAGATTTAGGTTAGATATCAGGAGGAAGTTTTTCACATAGAGGGTAGTGACATACTGGAACAGGTTGCCCAGCAAGGTTGTGGATGTTCCATCCCTGGAGGCATTCAAGGCAAGGCTGGATGTGACTCCAGGCAGCTTGGTCTGGCAACCCTGCACATAGCAGGGGGGTTGAAGCTACATGATCTTTGATACCCTTTTCAACCCAAGCCATTCTATGATAAAATCAGAAACAAATCTATTCTAATATAATCCTCTTTTTGTCTCCTGTGATAGGTGGAACATTCAAGTTACAAAGATACCTTCATCTATTTTTCAGTTTCTGGCATTTGTAATTCTTGTCAAGTTATAAGAGATACCTACAATCATGTTTAGTGTATGTAAAATGAGACTTTGCATAGCTTGATTGCTGTGATGGCAGTAAGCTAATTTCCAACGCTTGAGAATTTTGAAAATGTTTTGACAAGCAGAAATGAAAGCTTTCAAGTCAATTCCACTTCCATGAAAAGTGTCACAACTTTTTTGATGCGAATTCATAATCACAAATTTCTTCACATAAAGGGAAATTAGCATTTCTGATTTATTTTTCATTACAAAGAACTGTCAGATTTTTAAAATGCTATGCATTAGTTCTATATTCACTTCAATAATAAATACAGTGAAGAGTTTGTGTTCAGATATTGTTGCACTTTATAACAGGAAGTGCTAATAACGTTTCTGAACACATTGTTACTTGCTTTATTCAGCATGCAAATAGATGACTACATACCATACAAAATCTGAGATAGTGCGATTTTCACAAGGTATTAACCTCAATTAAGTGAATGTGGTTTACTGTCAATAAATTCTTCCTCTTGTAATATTACTGATTCATGACTGTATGGATGATGCCATGTTCTTTGGGTTTTGTGACTTCTGATGCATCTTGAAAGCCTGAGCATGTTTGCACTGAATGGCACATGAATAACCAAGTAGGGCAATAGTGTTCTGGGCAGAAAGCTGATTAGCAGAGCTTTAAACTCGATTTGATGGAGGAAGGGGATGTAATTCCAAGTGACAGGGAAGACCAGGGAAGAGTTAGGGAGCACTGCTGTTTTATGAAATAGCAGAAAAGTACCTTAGAGTTGTCCCAAAGGATTAGGGAAGGTTCTTCCAAGAAGGTAATGCATTTGGTTGCCCAGGTGAAGTGCCTCTATACCAATGTATGCAACACAAAAAATAAGCAGAAGGAGATGGAAGCCATGGTGCAATCAGAAAACTGTGACCCGATTGCTATCATGGAAATGTGGTGAGATGAATCACACTACTAGAATACTGCAGTTAAGAGCTATATGTTTTTTAGAAGAGATAGGCAGTGAAGAAGGTCATGTGTAGTGTTGTCGTCTTTGTTAAACTGATAGATTGCAATGAGCTACCTCTAAAAAACAGCCATCATCAGGTTGTGAGCTTGTGGGTAAAAATTAGAGACCACACCAACAAATAACATCTGGTAACTGGGATCTACTATGGGCCATCTGACCAAGGGGAACCTCTTGACATGGCCTTCTTCCTTTCCCTACAAGAAGCACTGTGCTCACAGGCTCTCATCCTGACGAGGAGTCTCAGCCACCTAAGTGTCTTGTAGGAAATTGGCATGTTGAGCTCTGAGCAGTACCAGGGACTCCTAGAATCCATTGAGGACAACTTCCTGGTCTAGATATCAGACAAAATGACTAGAGGAGAAGTATTACTGGACCTGGTTCTCAGCAGTGCAGTGAGGATCATTACAGATATTAAGAGTGGAGGCAGTCTGGGTTGCAACAACCACACCCTGGTCGAGTCTGTCATCTTGAAGAATATGTGCCTGGCAAAAAAAGCAGCAAAGTCGGAACTCTCAACTTCAGAAGAGAAAACTTTCATCTGTTTAAGGAATTAGTAGGAGACAACTCCTGGTAAATTATGCTTAGAGACAAAGGAACAGAACAGATCCGGCAACCTTTTAAGAGCATCCTTTTGAGAGCACATTCCCTTGTATAAGAAATCAAGCAGAGGACGCAGGAAACCAGCATGGCTGAACAAGGAACTGCTGGTAAGATTGAGGGGTAGGAAGAAAATGTATAGGCAGCAGGAGCAGGGACATATGGCCTGAGTATAGGGATGCTATGCAGACATGTAGAAATGGGATCAGGAAATCCAAGGCACTGAACTTGGAAAGAGGTGCAAAAACAAGAAAAAATTCTACACATACACTGATCAGAAGAGACAGACCATGAGTGGGTACACCTTCTGGTAAATGAGAAGGGAGAGCTGGCAACAAGAAGCATAGAGAAGCCTGAGGTTCTAAACAAGCTCTTTGTTTCACATCTGTGCCTAGGAAGCTCATTGATCAGATCCTCCTGGAAGCTATGTTAAAGCACTCACAAGGCAAGTAGGTGTGATCCAACACAGACAGCATAGATTTACTAATGGCAGATTGTTCCTACCCATTCAGATATCTATATATCTGCATGTCTGTTTCTCCTGGTTTAAAGAAGTAATTAAACAAAATATGATGTTAATACTTGCTTGCAACATTACAATAGTCTTTAGATATCGTGGATGATAATTATGATGTAGTACTGTAGATGAGGAGATGTTTTAAATCTGGTCTGCTTTAACAAGGCAAAAGAAACAGCAACGGAATGCCTTGAATGTGACAGACAGCATCATTCCCCTTTGTCTTTCTTATCTGTGTGTGCAGAAACTTATGGATTGTCCTTGTATTCTACAGCAATATTTGGGACAGAAGTGTTCGGAGGAAGTAAATGATTCCCCTGAGGACTAACAATGGAGCAACAGTGGACCATCAAGGTGCTAGAAGGCTAGATGACATTGAAGACACCAAAATGGCTGTTGGGCAACCATTGGGGGTGGGTAGGATAATGAATTTGGGAATGTAATGAATATGTAATATGTGCAAAAATATAACCTATTCATGAACAATCAACTGGTGGAGCATACTTGGAGAGTTATCTCAATGCTACCCCAACGCTGCCAATAAAGAATACCTGGCCTAACCATAAAAAACTTTGCTGCTAAATTTTTCATTGATTTCTTTAACTCATTCCCCATTTTTTATCCCTTTTTTTTTTTTTTTTTTTACTCTTTTGTCTTTGCAGTATTTGTTGCCTAATATTGTCTTGGCTGTAACAATTATTGATCTCTATTAGCAAACTGACCAGTCTTACCTTCAAGAAGAGTACTACTTGTTGTTAAGAAAGCTCTTAATAAATTGGTTTGTATTATTCCTAAGTCTTGCATGACTCCATTGCAATAGTGACAGCTGCTGACTAGGGGAGGCATGACTCAGGAGATAGAAAAAGATTCACTTTCTCAAAATCCATTGAGTGGGATGAGACAGTGTATACTACAATCACCAAGGTTGGAAAAGACCTACAAGATCATCCAGTCCAAATTATAATCAAACAAGAAGTGCTATTAATTTCAAGCTCTACTTTAAAAAGTTAGAGTAGGTCTTGAGGTTATAATAAAAACCCAGACCTACTGATCACTGCTGACACTGAATTCAATTCTTCAGATTCTTGAACCCAAACACTACTAAGTGTGTAGGTCACACTTCAAGCACTATCATCCTCATCCCCGCAGTATATTTTCCTATGACCCACTTACCCATATACGTTTGGAACATTTGTCAACATAAAATTCAGCTTCAAAGTTCTATTTTCTGACTTTCAGTGTGTGTGTGTTCTCACCTGGCAGTAGGTGCAAATTTCTTCAAACTGGACATAGAGTTCTACCTAGATATATTTAAGGTTGACCTATTTTTCTGTATTGATTTCAGCTATGACTGAAGTGCATTTGATGTTTTTGAGCGCTTGGTTTTAGCAACTGAGTGTCATGCCTAGAAATAAGTTTGGTGTTAGAACGTGTCAAACCAGATGTTCCATGCATTGTGTGTATGTGACTCCCTATTACAAGTATTTGAATGTAGAGAAATGTTAGGCTCTGTTATGCTTCTCCTGCTTGATGTCTGAAATATTTATTCACCCTACAATTAATGCCACAAAAACTATACTTCAGTTATGAAATATGTTTTATTGAAAATCCACAGAGAAAAATGTTGCTGCATCAACTCATGTAACTTAAGCTCAGAATAAAAAATGTTGATCCATCCTCAGATACCAACAATGCTTGCATTTTTTTAGTTCTCAATTTAATAAAATCTTTTATGGTATTTCTCATAATAATTTTTATACAAAAAAATGAAAACACCCCAGTCATAATAGTAATTCACATGTAGATAAGGTAAGTAGATGACAATTAAAGGACAATCAGGTCCTTACTTGGATATCAGGCAATAGATGTCATGCAACTTCTCTTACTAAAAATGTATATTTCACTTATTTTTGAAAACAATATAAATTAGATTATTTTTGACATTGATAATGAAGATGCTCAAAATAGAAATTCTATCATAATTTATTTCTATCTTTTTTTAGGTTGCAGTAATGGAAATAGAATCAATAGAAGGCTGTTATAAGAAAAAGTCCAATAATATTTCTCCACTAATAGATGTCTAAGTAAGTGTTTATAAACAAAAATCTGAGAACACTATACCTGAAATTACTGTCACATTTTCCAGTAATTTATGACAAATTTTGTGAGTCTAAATTATACCTTTGTCTGAAATGACACCAAGTTGTAAAGCAATACAAGTCATTTCAATATAACCACTTCTTTATATACCTCACAGCTATTATTTATGAAAATATTTCAAGAGGATTTAAACAACTGTGGTATCTTTCCCAATTTATATGGCTAGTTTGCTCTAAAAGAAAGGACCTTCAAATATTCATCTGGAAATCTGCTATAATCTTTTAATATGTGCTACAGCCTACAATGTTGCATTTGATGAAATTTTCCTTAAGAAAGGAAAATAAAAACATACTGTAAAAAACAACAAAATTAAATTCAGAAAACAAGCAGTGTTTGCCTAGAATTATATATATATATATTTGTATTAGTATTTCCAGTACTACAACATTTTTATTAAGTATAGATGATACTAATGTTTTTTTGGAAGCATTTTCACAAAACAGAAATATTATTTGACATTGATTTATTTGCTTGTTTGACTGTTTTTATAAGAGTCTAGCATTAAGGAATAGAAAATATAAAAATCAATTACACACCTACTAAACTTAACAGACCAGTGAGTGGCTTCTCTCAATGATAGCAAATTTCCCAGGACAATCCAAAAGTCTGTTTTTCATACAGAGCTTCCTTTCATAGAATCACAGAATCATAGAACAGCCTGTACTGAAAAGGACCTTAAAGATCATCTAGTTTCAAACCCTGTTGTGAGCAGGGTCACCAACCACCAGACCAGGCTGCCCAGAGCCACATCCAGCCTGGCCTTGAATGTCTCCAGGGATAGGGCATCCACAACCTCCTTGGGCAACCTGTTCCTGTGTGTCACCACCCTCTGTGTGAAAAACTTCCTCTGAATACCTAACTTAAATCTCCCCCATCTTAGATTAAAACCATTCCCCCTTGTCCTATCACTATCCACACTCGTAAAAAGTTGTTCCCCCCTCCTGTTCCAATGCTCCTTTCAAGTACTGGAAGGCCACAATGAGGTCTCCGTGGTGCCTTCTCTTCTCTATGCTAAACAAGCCCAGTTCCCTCAACCTTTCTTCATAGGAGAGGTGCTCCAGCCCTTTGATTATCTTAGTGGCTCTCCTCTGGACCCATTTCAAGAGCTCTGCGTCCTTCTTGTGCTGGGGGCCCCAGGCCTGGCCAAAGTACTCCAGATGCAGCCTCACAACAGCTGAGTAGAAGGGAACAATCACCTCTCTCTCCCTGCTGATCTCCCTGCTGCCCCTTTTTTAATGCAGCTCAGGATACAGTTGACCTTCCAGGCTGCAAGCACACACTGCTGGCTCATGTCCAATTTACTGGTCACCAGGACCCCCAGGTTCTTCTCAACAGGGCTGCTCTCAAGGAGTCCTTCCCCCAGTCTGTATAAATATTTGGGACTGCCCCCACCAAGTGCAACACCTTGCTGAATCTCATTGGGTTCACATAGACTCATTTCTCCAGCCTGCCCTGGTCCCTCTGGATAGCTTCCCTTCCCTCCAATGTATTGTCTGCACCGCTCAGCTTTGGCTGCGGCCAGCCAACCAATTCTTAATCCATTGAACAGTCCATAGGAAACATGCTGAAATATTAATGAAGATGATGAAATTTCCTTTATTTTGAACAAGAGAGTCAGAAAATGAAAAATGTGTGATAGTTGTTACAAATAAGTTTGTTGCATTCCATACTTCTCCATAAATTGTGTATTCCTAACTTGTCAAAATGTGAGTAATTGCAGCTACGGGATATTAACATGCAGGGAAAAAAAAAAAAAAAAAAAAAAAAAAAAAAAAAAGTTTTAAAATAATGTTTTACATGAAATGTTTCTCTCCAATCCACCAGGAGATAATTGAAGGAATAGGAAGAATCAGTCCAACTAATTTTATGTAAACACTCCATCTCTGTTCACATGGACAAGAATATTTTGATAATTACTTATAAACAAGTAATTAAACAGATCTCATATTGAAAACATGGGGTGGGTCTTTTTCTTTGTATGAAATCCAGTCAGTCAAAATCTCCCTTAGGCCATACTGCATCAGCAAAATAACAATCTGTGTTTAGATCTCATTTTGCTAACCACTGTACTTGTCAAGTAGAGGCTTGTCTTCATTGTCTTTTCTTTGTCTGTGCAATTTAAATGAGTTTCAACAAAAATTAATTTAAAAATATTGCAGCTGGCTTTATTGGGTAATATTTATTACTCTGTTAAGCAATGTAAAATTTAGCTATATACTCTTCACAGTGTAATTTCCCAAAAATACTTGTTGGGGTCTGCTCATGTGGATGAGGTTGTGAAAACTCAAAAGTTTCCATATTACCGCACTGCCATTTCCTAGAGAGCTTTTTTGTTGTTGTTGTTTTCTTTTTTTTTTTTTCTTTGTTATTTTTCTGTAAAATAAGGGCAAGAACTGTAAGATCAGACCTAACACAATAATATGTACCTAAAGTAAGAAAAAAATCCTACTGTTAATTATGATAAAAATGGCACATGTTTTTAAGACCCTTATAACTAATCCAACCTTTAAAAGCACTGTTGCTTTATCTTTTCAACACAATTTAATAAAACATCTCTGTAAATGTCAGCGATGCAAAGCCCAGAAAGGGGCACAATATCTTACCTTTTTTTGACTAAACTACGTTTTACTTACCAAAATGAAATGAACAGGACTGCATTTTCCGTATGTAAGTACTATTTATTTTTTTAAAACTAGAATTGGCTTAAAATGGCCTGTAGCGATGGCATATATATATTTTTATATATATATATATTTATGTATGTATATTCAAAGAAACAAGTACTAACTTACTATATGCGCTATTGTCAATCTATTTTAGGCACCTTCTGTGCATTTACATTTTTTAAAGCAGGATAGAAATATTTTTTTCTATGCTTTTTTTTTTTTTTTTTTTTTTTTTTAATAGGGTCTAACTTTGTTTTCTGTTTGTCTAGAAGCATGTTTCAATGGGTAAAACTTCAAAGTCTAACCATTCACAGCTTGCCTTTTGGCTTGTGGCAAGGACATGACTTATGGCAAACTCTTATAGTGTTTTTTTTTCCTTTAAAAAAAAAATATATTTTTTGCATATTATTATACCAGTCACAAGAATAAATGCTGTAAAAAATAAGATTAGAAGTTCATTCTCTTGCAAGTTTAGAGATCCTCAAATGAGGTTTATATATCAATTTTGTGCAAATATGTGCTGAACAAAATCAGAATGGTGATATTTTGTAGATCATAATGTTAAAATGTTTATTCTAAAAAAATTGGCAATCGAAATTTTTTACTGTGAAAGAAATGTTGTTCGAAGAAACATCTTTTAAAGCCAAAAAATTAATAAAAAATGAATTATTAGGGCGTTTCTTCAATAAGATCTCTCTGAAAAATAAGCTTGGGTTCTATTATGGTGGCACCACAGAGGATGTTGGTGAGATAGCAATAGAAATTGAACTTTTCCACAAATATGCCGAATTTCATTGCTGTGCAATAGATGCACAGAGGGGCGTCAAAAAATGGATTGACCGAATGCATTAACAAATTATGTAATTAATTTTTTTCTCGCAGAAAAAATGGCAACTTTATTCATTGGAACACTGGGAAGTTTTGAGAAAACTGGCGTGAATAGTACATTTCAGAAATGGTGACAATGACTTGAAAGACAAGCCACATTCTGGACAGCAATGCAGATTTTTATGTGTACAGCAGGCAGGCTTTTTCTCATGTGCATAGCTAACGCTGGTATAGTGTTGAAGAACAGAGTTTTGTAGTTTAGAATTTGTTATATCAAATACTGTTACTGTGCTTTTTCTATCTGTTCCAGTTTCCATACCTTCATAAACATTTCACTGAATGAAGGAAATAAAGCCTTTTAGATAGCAATCTGTACATGCTAAAATGCAATCTATTAACTGCAGTAGTGAGACAAATGCAACTGAAGTCAAAGGAAGTCCACATGTAATATGGCTACAGAATGGAGGAAGAAGAGATCAAAAGGTTAATAAAAGCATAACAATTAAAATTAGATGCTGATAATTTTCTTACAATAACAGAGCCTGAGGTAATACACGCAAATTGAGGGCCCCTCTGGATCCATCCTAGCATGCTAAAAGAAGTTGCTGACAATGTTGGAAAGTCAGTGCCTACAATATTTGAAAAGCCTTGCAAGAAAATGGCAAATGTCACATGGGCTCAGAAGAGGACTCTAGACTAGCGGTTCATTAGTTTACTTCAGCGTCTGGGAAAGTAACATAATGCCTCCTGGGAACTATTATGGACTAAATTATGCAGGTGGTTAGGAAAAGACTGCATAAATTTACAAATGCAAATAATGTCTCATTTACCAGATCACCTCCTACAATAAAACAATGTTTTTTTTTTTTGTTTTTTTTTTGTTTTTTTTTTGGCCTAGAGAAGAAAAGCAGTGGATATTGTTTACCTGTATTTCAGCAAAATTTTCAACTGGCAAGATATAGACTGGATGCAAGGTCCACAAGATGTGTAGAAAAGTAGCTAAAAGATTGCACTGATAGGGTGATTGATGGCTTTTACTCAGGCTGTCAGTTTGTCACAATTGGAGTTCTCCAGCAACTAGTACTGGGTCCTATACTATTTGTTATTTTCACAAGAGATCAAGACAATCAAAGCAAAAGTACCCTTATCTAGTTTGCTTATGACATTTGTCTGGCTGGTAAGGCAGACATGTCAGAAAGAAATCTGGACACACTGGAAGAGTGGTCAAGCGAGAATTTATGAACTTCAAAAAAGACAGAAGGATGATTATTCATTTGGAATTACATAAAAAAAAAAAGAGTCCTTAATAGACTAAGGTCTGTGTGACTGGGAAGCTGCCTTGATGAAAGGTAGTTGGGAATCCTGGTGGACAACAAGCTGAACATGATCAGCACTGCACTGCTATAGCAGTGAGGACAAATCAGATCCCCTGATGCAATCTGCAGGGGCATTATTAGCAACAACAGTGATGTGGTCACCCTGTTCCATTCAGCGCTGTTCAGGTTATACATGGAGTACTCTGTCCATCTCTGGCCCCAGCAATTCAAAAAGAACATGAGACAGATTAGAAGGGTCCTACAGGTCATAAAGATTATCAAGAGGCTAGAAAAAATGCCAGTGAAGAAAGACTGAAGGAGTTACGTCTTTTCACTACAGTGAAGGGAAGTCTTACGACAAATCTCATCACAGTATTCCAGTACGGAGAGGATGGTTATAAAAGGTTTTCACATGGAACCACATGGAGAAAACAAATCGCAATTGATACAACCTGCAGAGAAAGAGGTTCTGTATAGATATGAGAAAGACATTTTTTAAAGCAAGATTAACATTCACTGAAACAGCTTCCCCATGATCATCACAGAATCTCTCCTCAAGGTTTTCAGGATGCAATTGAATTGCTAGATTATTTAATCTAAGATCTCTTTTTCCCACATAAGGTTTGACTGGATTTGTCCCAGCCTAGGCTGACTATGACTCTATGATTCTGTGATTCTAAGATAAAGTTTCAGATCTTATTCAGGATAATATTATGAATAAGATTTCAGAAAATGTAAATCAAAAGCAAGATAGCAGATTTAATCTTACAAATTGAAAAGAAAAAAAAAAAAGAGGTAAGTGGACAAATACAGAAAACAGGATTTTTTATAAACTATTTGAAAATCCATACTTATAAAAACCAAAGCATATTTAAAATTAGGAGAAATAGAGAAAAGAAGAAAACAAATTCTCAGGATTATTTGTAAAATTCACTTTTCTCAAATATTATTAGGAAAAGTTCTGACTTCTTCACTCATGTGTCCTTCACTATGTGTTACTAGTCAGAGATAAATAAAACATATTATGAAACTTACATGAATATTAGAAAATAAGAGTAAAATAAAACATTGAAAACAGTTAAAAAGAATATAGTTAATTTTCATAAAGTTAATTAATTTGCATAAAAATGCAAGCAGAATGAGGATACAAAAACTTTGGACGGCAATGCGTCAGAATGAAGAAATAGCACTACAATAACATGTTAAATAGAAAAACAACAGCATAGCTGGATATACTGTTATAAACAGACATGAAAAACAAGTCTGAACTAAAATATAAGCATCATATTTTACTAAAATGTTGGTAAGACTAGATTTCTGTAACACTGTTTGAATATCAGATTGGTGCAGCTAAGAAAATGAAATTTGGAATATGTTCCTTGTATGATGAAATTAAACACTTATATTATTTACACCCAAGGGATTTAAAACATGAGTTAAACAAATATATTAATGCAGTCTTACTTATTTCTAAAGTTAGGTGTGATATTCAGAATCTTATGCAGCCTATCTATAAACATGTGCGGATAGCATAATCCTACACAGATCCTCAGATTGCAAACATCTTGACTGGAGAAGTCATTTGTGAAAGATCTGTATTCCTGATTTTTTTTTATTTATTTTTTGTGTGTGTGTGTGTGTGTGTGTGTGTGTGTGTTTCAGAAGAAAATACTATTTATTAAAAAAATATTATTTAAAAAGACTCCCTAACACCCAATATGAACATCTCCTGACACAGCTTCATGCCATTCCCTTGTTATTGAAGAAATCAGAAATGTTTGGTGAGTAGCTGTGTTCTTTTTTCCTTCCTTAAGGAAGGAAAATTATAATCCAATTATAAGATGACAAGGAGCTAAAAAAATTCTACTAGTCTCTACAAGAAAAAGATGTACTTGGTCTAAATCAGGGAGATGATTTGAATACTTATCACTGAGAATAGGTAGGCTTTCCTACAGCAAATCCTCTACTAAAATGCAATACTCATATAGATTATACAATTCTCTGTTCATATTTCTTACATCTAATCAAGGAGAGGAGAAATCTGTAGATTTTGAAGAACTGAAATAGAAATTAGGAAGACTCAGACTGTTTAGAAAAGGAAATATAAGATGAAAGATTACTGAAAATATTTCTAGATGAAATAGAAGTGGAATGAGACAGGGAAGGTTACCTGCATCTTTCCCCTCATAAAATGTTAATAATCTGATAATAAGGTAGCCATAAAAATGATAACAATTAGATAGTAAAGCTATTAAACAAATTACTGCTTAAGTTAACATACTTTTTGTTGTCAAACATATCAGTCTACATCCTTCCATTATGAGTCAGTCAGCTTAAATTGCATGAAATCCTGCAATTATTTCATTCACACAGGTATTATCATTTTATTCTTATCGATTCTAGCAATTTTTATTCAAGTCAGGATGAAAGGTAGGACTGTGCAGTATTTTATGGAATCTGGACCTCCATTGCTGAAGAATTTTGTGCTCTTGAATAGGCAGGTAACAAAAGCCGACACATGTCGAATAAATTAAAGATTTCTAGACAGTTAAGTTTTTACTACCTAAGGAAGTAAGTAAGAACTATCTTTTTTAGCTCAAGTTGCATCCAGTCTGCAGGTAAAAAAGAGTATTACTTCACAGTTATTGTTTTTAAATAGCACTTCATTCAATCTTTTTATGTTCACATGAGTACACGTCGTCAATCACCAACCAGAAAAGAAAATCCTGAATCCATTAAAGTTAATGAGGACTTCTGACGTCAGCCGTAACAGAGTTAGAATTTGTATAAAAAGACTGAATGCAGATGCTGAAAACACAAGTGAAACTGTTTTAAGTCAGAGACTTTTGTCTAAAAAACATGAACTTCCCAGTGACATTTTAATGTTCTGAGGCACAGTGCAAAATTTACACAAATATATTTTTCAATTTGGTTTATATGTTATCCATGTGTAAGAAAACTACTAGTAATTTTATGAACTTCTTACCAAAGATTCAGGATGTTTCTTTAGAAATATGTCAACTGTCCTGTGCATGCTAAATAAATGTAGATGAGCTGTCAAAATGTCAAAAAAGTTGACACAGATAGAAAAGTTACAGAATTTGTTAGTGTGTTTTATTAATGTCATACATGATGTTACACCTTTCTCTTTCACTTCTAAATGAACCTATATATGAAAGTGATATAACTTAGATATCTCTCACAATTCAAATTTATATTTATACTAGAATTACTTATTAAGAATGTCAGAATGAATTATATAAAATTAAGGAAAAAAGAAGCAAAATAATGTTTACATGAGATGTGCTTTATAGACAATGAAATAGAAATTAGATATTTAGAAAACAAAGCTTATTTCTTGATGTCATTCTTTCTCCCTTCAAAAGCCCAATAGCTTCTTTCACTTATTTTTTATTTGTTCTTCCTAACAGCTCCCCTTGTCTCCATACTGAAAAATTTGCAATGAAATCAGATATTGAATATTTATCAAATTTCTAACAGAACAGTAATTTATGAATGGAAATAATACCCCAAACCTTGCATCTTTGCCACTAATAAAAAGTGAGCTAAAAGTAAGCTGTCAATGATTTCTGTTGTTCAACATAGCCAAAGGAGAATATAACTACTTAACTAATTAACCTCAATTGCAGAACCATAGTATGAGATTTATGACACCTTAAATTGTGCCCGTGAAGGCATTATTTTCCTTTAAAAGCCTTCTGCATCAATGAGATTAATTACTCATTTAGATACACCAAAAATCTGTCTACATATAGATTTGCTTTTTATGTATCTCAGTGGAAATTTCAGAAGGCACTTGAATATCAGAATTCAGGTTTGTGTTTTCACAAAATTGAGAAATGAATTTCTGGAATGTTTTATTCAGGAATGTCTTGTTTTCATTGAAGGAAAAGAAAAAAAAAAAAAAAAGGAAAAGGAAAAAAAAAAAAAGAAAAAGAGAAAAAGAAAAAGCCAACCATATCCTGGGCTTCATCAAAAGAAGCATGGCCAGCAGGATGAGGGAGGTGATCCTGCCCTTCTACTCTGTGCTGGTGAGGCCTCATTTGGATACTGTGTCCAGTCGTGAAGTCATCAGCACAGGAGAGACAAAGGTCTGTTCAAATACATACAAAGGAGGGCCAGAAAAATAATCCAAGATGTGGAACACCTCTCCTCTGAGGACAGGCTGAACGTGTAGGGACTATTCAACCTGGAGAAGAGAAGGCTCCAAGATGATCTGGTAGCAGCCTTTCAGTATCTGAAATGGAACTGCAGGAAAGTAGAGGACAGACTCTTTAGCAGAGTTTGCTATGACAGGCAAGGGGATATGATTTCAAATTTAAAGAGGGTAGATTTAGGTTAGATGCAAGGAAAAAGTCTTTTATAGTGAGGGTAGTGAGACACTGGAACAGGTTGCCCAGGGATGTAGTGGATGCCTCATCCCTGGAGATTTTCAAGGCCACGCTGGACCTTGTTCTGAGCATCGTAGTGTGGATGTCCTTGTTCAATACAAGGGAGTTGGATTAGATAGCTTTCAATGTCCCTTCCAACTCTAAGGGTCCTAGAATCTATGATTCTAAAAAGAAAACGGAAAAGGAAGAGAAAGAGGAAGAGGAAAAAGAACCATGGACACACACAGAACTAAGTAGGTTGAAATCCATATGGAGAATGAAGTAACATACTGAATTAGTCACCATGCCTATATATTCTTCTGACTCTTAGATTCCTGTCAGTTCAGTATATCAGTTCAATTTTCTAGGTGAATTCTTAAATGCCTAACTTGGGCAGTCAGCAAAAATAATAAAATGAAAAAGGAAGCAAAAATGGCTTGTACTAAAACTGCATCATCAGCTGCTTCTGCTAAAGATCCTCTTTGTTTCACCTTTCAACGTTAGTAATATTCCACACCATAACATAAAAACAACATATTTCATCTGAAAAAGGCAGAACAAACTCTGAGAATAAATTTCTTTCCTGTCTTAGGGAATCAGTTGCTCACTGATTGTAGCATAAGTAGGAAGAAAAGGGAGTGGCTTATATCATAAATAAATAAATGGCTATGTAATAATTTTAACACATGCCAAATGAACACAAACACAACTGAAAAACTGTTATTTGGTTTGTAAGCCATTGAAGACAGATCATTAAGTAATGAATTAAGCTGATAGCTTTTGTATGAATAACTAAAAACCATCTGTAAGATGAAAAATGAGATACTTAGCCTGAAATTTCAAAGTTGTCCCTCAGATTTTAGTTGGAGCTATGTATTCAGTCTTAGTAAACATCTTTGAAAATTTTGCCTTTCATACTTTTGCAAGAAAAATATTTTACCTCCTTTATAACTTTGATATAAAATACAGCTAAGGTGGCTTTCTTATGCAAATGTGTTAACTCCCATACAATTAATTTCATCAGGAAAGGAAGGTTGTTGATATCTGGTTTATGAAACAGAATATTCATGATGATAAATATAGACATGAAAATACACAAGGTAATAAATACATGCACCTTAAAAGAATTAAGGTTGTGTACTAGTGCTTACTTGATCCCAATGCCAGTATAAGTATTTATATTTCTTATGCACCATGGAGGTGTTTTCATGTCACGCATTCATTTTAAAATTCAACAGGTAAACCATAAAGCAAAGCACAGGAAATTGATGCAGAGCGAAATTCGGAGAAAGTACAGCTTTGAATAGTAGAGTTTTTTGTTTGTTTGTTTTTTTAATGTGAACTAACCAAGGCCATATTCTTAAATGACAGCAAATGAAATTATCTTAAACTGACAACATATTTGTCATCAAAGAAAACTTCTTTTATTAATATCAGTAAGCCAGATGTAATGGTATTAGTGATTTATGTCAATAGATCAAAGCCACATTTTTAATAACTGTGTTCTCATTTATCAAAGGTAAATCAAGGAAATCTTTTATCCTATCAATCCAGATCTTATCTAATTATTATTTTAACTTGGCAATCAAGATAGCAGACTTGGATTCCCCAGAGAGCAGGGAAGAATATCAGCTGCCAAATAGATCTGGAGTAAGACTATTGGAAGAAAAGTTTTGTATCAGGAGGACAATCAGTGGCACATTCCAAGCTTTTAACCTTTAGAATGGATTAGGGGAGAAGGAATAGAAGTGCAGGGGAAGGGACAGATTTCTCTTAATTCAGGGGAAAAATCTCAGAAATCTGGAAGACTGAATAAACCTAAAATACCTTAATTTTAATGAAGACCATTCTATGGTTTCCAAATAATTCCCCTCGTTTTAAGGAGAAAAAGAAGGGTAACAATTTTCCTTTTGAATACTGTTGTGACCTTCTACAAATTCAGCCTTTTAAGACATGAAATCTTTGATTCTTTCGGTTTGATGTGGAGGTATTTTTAAATTCAGACTATTGCACTAAAGGTATAGATAAGTTGATGTGAAAGTAATTCTTGTAAATTAAGATACGCCAGTTAGCTGTGCACTCAGATGTTGAAGGATTAGTATCCTAAATGAGCGTATAAACCCAAGTGCTTTTATACCATTATACTAGTAACTATTACATAATAAGAAACCACGAGACTTTATACATATGCTAAATAAACAGACAACAGATGGCATTATTTGTCAGTGGTCTGCAGTTATCTCTAGGATTTAAAAGGCTTCTGTGATTTTTTGTAGATGTTCTTCGTCTGTATTGGCTGGTAGAGTTTTGTCAGCCTAAGTAGAAAAGCAATCTTATTTTCACTAGTAAGGAAGTCCCACTCTTTCCGTCTAGGTCAGCAAATTGATTGGATTATACATTTAGTTGTATTTATCTCTGATGGCTATTGTCCTCTCTTTGTTTTTTTACAAATTCTTTTTGATGTGAATACCAAAACTGAAAAGACCTAGAACTGCATTAAATTCATGAATGATTTTATTAATTCAGTTAGTCATCAGGTACACTTCATCAACTGTGCCTACCTCTGTGTTATATTTTTGCTAAATACATCTTCTCTGGAATTTAAATTATGAAGAAAAAGTGGCTGACTAATCTGAATTTCTCAATTTATTCATGTTCAATAAAAAGCTATTCATCAGCTTAAGCTCAGCTGTGAGTTCAAATCAAATTTAAACCACCTGGGAGTAAACAAAATTGTTCTTCTTCCCTTGCACGTCAGCGTGGAAAAAATAAAAGACATTTCCAAGAAGCTCAAGTTCTAAACCCTTGTTTCTCCAACAATTTTCTGAAATATTTAAATTAAAAGAAGCACCCTGGGTGAGTTTAGATTAATATTTTGATCTGTGATTAAAGAGAACCACAACAATAAGAACAAAATAATAATATTTGAAGGTTATAAGCAGACTTTTAATTAGTATCAATATCAATCAAGCATTCATTGCAAGCAAATTTTACATTATACTGTCATGCATGTTTGTCTATTTTGCAGCATCTTATTCATCTTAGATGTTTTTTATCTTCTTTATTAAATGTCCTACAGACTTTCCATTTAAAGAGTATATTGTTAACTATTTAAAATGATTAAGTGTGAGGCTTTGGTTATGAAATTTGTATATTTATATAACATTTATCTACCTACGTGTCTAATTAAATCAAAAAATAATCTTAAATCAAATTATTTTCCTCTCCCCTCTCCTCTCGTTCCCCCCTCCCCTTAGCCTTAACATTTCCTTTTCCCCCCCCCCTTTTCCTTCCCTATCCTTTTTCCTTTCCTATCTTTTTTTTCCTTTTGTATCTCTTTTTTTTTTTTTTTTTTCCATTTCCTTTTCCTTTTCCCTTTCCATTTTTTCCCACAATTTTTCTGTTTATTTCCTGCAAAATAGATCAATTTAAAGCCCTAGCAAAAGGGTTCATTCTGGTTAATCTTAAGGACTCTTAAGCATGACAGCCAATTGTCATGTTCCTTTTTTGGAGTTTAGCTGTCTATGATCAAAGCAACCTTTGATACAATGCTACACTGTAAACTGCCGAGAAATTTCTGTACATGAAAGACTGGGAGGTTCCCCCTCATCACTTGAGATTTACCTTCAAGTTCAATCCCTCCCCCTTGAGCCTTGTCTGAACTAAGTTATAGCTATGCCTGATCATATGTGTGTGAAGCTGGACGCTGACTTGCAGACTTGCCTTTGAGGCTTAAACTTGCTCCATCATTACAGACTCACTTGGCAACCACTGATTTCTTTGTGTCTGCCACCAGAACTGCTTGCCAGTACTCGCATGGATGTTATGGGATTCTGCCTTTCACTCCTGAAGGTATTTCCTGTTGTTACCAGTGGTTCTTGACTTACCTTCCATTTACA
>JADANK010000390.1:0-70227 GCA_021292215.1 Lophura nycthemera | reverse complement strand
ACCCTGGTGATGTCAGGGTTGCCCAGGTGTTCACAAAACCTGATCTTGCTTACAGCTGGAGAGATGTTTCATCCTCAGTCTCCTACTTAGTTCATACCCCTTTTCCATTTTTACTCCCTGTTCTTTGAGCATCCTTCAAAATTTCTCTTGTTGGAGTCAGTCTTTCACTCACCTTTTGCTTCATTTCCATCCTTTGTTGGGAAGCTTCTTTATAGTTTGCATCTTCCACTGTGATTAACAGATTGCTTATGCTTAAGCTACTTCTATTATGACACCAAGATGAGCGGTGCAGTCATTAATGACACCAAGCTGAGCAGTGCAGTCAATACATTGGAAGAAAGGGAAGCCATCGAGAGGGATCTCAACAGGCTGGAGAAGTGGGCCCGTGAAAATCTAATAAGGGGTGCTGCACTTGGGTCAGGGCAATCCCAGGTATTTATACAAACTGAAGGAAGATGTCCTTGAGAGCAGCCCTGCGGAGAAGGACTTGGGAGTCCTGGTAGACAAGAAGCTGGACATGAGCCAGGAATGTGTGCTTGCATCCCGGAAGGCCAACTGTGTTCTGGGCTGCATTAAAAAAGAGTGGCCAGCAGGGAGAGGGAGGGTGATTGCCCCCTCACTCTGCTCTTGTAAGGCCCCATCTGGAGACTGACTGATCCAGGCCTGGGGCCCCCATTACAGGAAGGACATGGACCTCTTGGAACTGTTCCAGAGGAGGGCCACCAAGATGATCAGAGGGCTGGAGCACCTCTCCTGTGAGGAAAGGTTGAGGGAACTGGGATTGTTTATAAGAGAAGGCTCCAGGGAGACTTCATCGTGACCTTCCAGTACTTGAAGGGAACATATAAATGGGAAGGCGAATGGCTGTTTATGAGGGTGGATAGTGATAGGACAAGGGGGAATGGTCTTAAACTGAAAGACTGTAGATTTAGATTAGAAATTAGAGAAGTTTTCACACGAGGTGGTGACACCTGGAACAAGGTTGCCCAAGGAGGTAGTGGATGTCCCATCCCTGGAGGCATTCAAGGCCAGACTGGATGTGGCTCTGGGCAGCCTGGGCTAGTAGTTGGCAACCCTGAACATAGCAGGGGGGGTTGAAACTAGATGATCTTTGTGGTCTTCTTCAACCCAGGCCATTCTATTATTCCATCATACTCCTGTACTCTTATAACTAAGTTACTTCTTTATCTTGAGGGGTTAATTTAATTTTGTAAGCTAGCACTATTGTCATCTTGGCTCAATTCAAGTCAGCTGCTAGACAGAAAGCTCCTAAATCAGATTCCTTCTGAAAGCACTAAATATATTCAGGGTAAGCAATCTTATATCCATGTCTTATTTTTATAAATTCTCTAAACAATCACATTCATCCAGCAATGATGGGGGGGGAAAAAGAAAAAAAAGAAAAAAGATTTTTTTTAAAAAAGAGAATAAAGTGGCAAGACTGTAGCTTGTTGGAGTGATATGCTACAACTTCCCCTGCACTAAGTGATTATTTATTTATTTATTTATTTACTTACTTACTTACTTACTTACTTATTTTTGACATGCTTAACTTCTTTGGCCAGTGCAAGTGAAACAATTTTCACACAAATACCTCATCCCGGTATTCTTCATTTGCCTTAGCATTTGTAATTGGTTGATTCTTCAAAAGAATTGCACTAAATAGAAATAATATCACACAAAGTAAAATCATATGTAATTCACAAATAACAAAATGCCACAAGAATATACATTAATAATTAATGTTACAATGAATTTATCTTCAGTACTGAATAAATTATAGCATTTATAGTAGAACTGCTCGGAGAATTAAATCTTTTGTCTGTAGTATCCAAATTCCATATTCATATAAATAAAATGTAAAGAAAACTGGATTTTTTTTTTTCCCTAAATGGATCTAAAAACAAAACAAAACAAAACAAACAAAAAAAAACAATAAAAAACATCTCTGTATCACAATATCTTATTTCAGTAAACCAAGTGAGCACAATTATCTATTTCAAATATTTTACAAACTTTACTAAATGTTAATACAGAAGATTGGAAGAATTTAGAAGGTTTTTAAACAAAAATAGATAAGTGAAAGTAACCTCAGAGCAAATATTGAATCGGAACCATTGCAGTGGTTGAAATAAATGGAACATCTACAGAAAAAGAAGGAAGGGAAGGGAAGGGAAGGGAAGGGAAGGGAAGGGAAGGGAAGGGAAGGGAAGGGAAGGGAAGGGAAGGGAAGGGAAGGAAGAAGGGAAGGGAAGGGAAAGGGAGGGAAGCAAGGAGGAAGGGTAACTGGAAATTTGAAGGGGGGAAGTGCGGAGGAAGAAGGGCAGACGGAAAGCCAAGGGACTTCAGGAGATTTCCGAGGGGTGGGGGGGTTGCCGGTGGGCTGTCATTTGGGGAATTCCTATTCGTTATTCGTTAAACTTGCCGTTCCTTCCTTCCCTTTCCATGGGAAGGTTGATTTCCTTTCATTATCCTTTCTTCTTTCCTTCCTTTTCCTTGTCCTTTCCTTGGCATTCTTCCTTTCTGCTTTGCATTCCGTCCTTTCGGAGGCTTTCCTTGCCCTTCCCTTACCTATCCCCTTGTTCCTTCCTCGCTCCCTCCTCGCTCTCCTCTCCTCGCCCTCTCTCCCTCTCCTCCTTCTCTCCTCTCCTCTATCTCCTCTCCGCTCCTCTCCTCCCTCCCCTCCCTCCCTCTCCGCGATTTGTCCTCACTTTCCTCTCGCCTTCCCCCCCTTCCCCCCCCTCCCTTTTCCCTTCCCCCCCCTTCCCCCCATTCCCCCCCCCCCTTCCACTTTTCCCCTTTTACTCCCTTTTTCCCCTCCTTTCCTTGTTTTTCCCCTTGCCTCCCATTAGCCTCAGTGCTTCTGTTATTGAAACTCCGCTATTTCCATTTGCTTATTTTTTGTCTGCATTTCCTCATTCAGACCCTTGCTTATGACCGAGGAACTAACCATTCTTTATTTCAGGCATGGAGATGTTTATGGCACGTTTGCTAGGAACTGCAAAAGTGTGGGTATTGGAAAGAAGAGACATAAAGCGATTCTTAGTAGACTTTCAAGGCAGGTTAACTATCCTTTTATGCATTTCTTATGTGAAAATTTTAATCCATGCTGTGGTTTATTTGAGAGAATAAGAATACATATATTTTTTATTTTCCATTAGGATTGCGCAAGCATATTTCTTGATGTTTATGCATTTCTTGATTTTGAAATTTTCCATTGCATGTTTGAAAACTGGAACCAAAACCAAAAAAAAACAAGAATTTTGGCAGAGTAATGTCAGGTTATTTCTTTTAGTCAATGGTTTATATTTATAAAATGTTTGGGGGGAAAAAAAAAATAACTGGAAAAAAAAAAAAAAACAAAAACCACTGAATAAAAATTTTTATTTTCTTATTAAAAAACTGATGTAAAAAAAAAAAAAACAAAAATACAAATTTTTTTTACTATAAAATTTAAAATTTTATCTAAAGGAAGAAGATGTGTTAAAAGAGAAACAAATTCTGGTTTTTCAACCAAAGAGGGAACAAGGTTTTAACAAAAAAAATTTTTGCAATTGAATTTTGTAGCTTGCTTTATGTGTTTGTTTTGTTTAAAAAATCTTTTCATTGGAAAAGGGAAGAAATGGTTTTAGAAAAGGGAAAATTTTTTCCATAGTTTTGTCTCCTTGGTTTTCGGTTAAAAAATTTGTTTGTTTGTTTGTTTATTTATTTCCTTTTCAATTATTTAGGTAGGTATTTAGATAGGACTCTTCCTGGAAGTCCCAAAAAGGTGCAAATTATTTTCATATCACAGTGCTTCTGCCCACATACACTTCTACATCCACTTTTCAATACTTTTTTTCTTCTCCTCTATTATGCTTCTTTATCCATAACCACTCTACATGACTACCTTATTCCTGTAATAAAACCTCTGTTTATCTCCCCTTTCAAAGTGACATTGTTCCTTCTTTCCTGAAATAAATAAATAAATAAATAAAATAAAAAATCAGCTATAAAACTACTGATAATTGTTTTCATACAAATGATGCTTGAATCTGAAGAAAACAATTTCTGAAACACCTGACAAATGTTCAGCAGAGGTAGTTTTCTTCTCAATCTCTATTTTCAACATATAAGAACATATAAGAAATATTTTCCATGCTTTCTGATGTTTCTATACACTAGAATATTGGTGCTAATGGATCAGATCTTCTCCCCTAAGAAGAAAGAGCTAAAATCCATTAACCTCTGTCTACATTGGCAAATGTCTCTAAGGCTGTGCGGCACTATTTGCCTTATGTCCATACTTCTGTGGGCTAGTACAATCTATAACAGACTTTTTTTTTTTTTTTTTTTTTTTTTGAGAGAGAGAGAGAGAGAGGAGAGAGATAGCGGCAGTGGTTCAGGATAAACCAATAAATGAGATATAACAGAGAGAGGTATGAACTAGCAAAGAACTACTGAGTGGCATCATCTGCTGACATTTCATGACTTGAGTTTGACAAAAAGCAAAGATGTCTTCTTTTTCAGAAAATCACATTACAGTCATTGAGAACAAATATACTTCTATGATCTGAAAGTGATGGATATGTAATTCATAGTGATGGTACTGTAATTCAAATTCTCTTCAAACTAGTGACAAAGAGGACAGGAATGCAAGATAATCCTTCATTTCACATCTGATAGAAGAGATGATACTTGCTATGTGCCACAAACCAGAGAAAGGGCCCCTATAGCTATTAAGTAAAGCAGACATAGAAGATTTAATAGTTATGAGTGTTAAGCTCTCACATTTCTAAGAATATACTAATTTTGACATTACTCTCTTTTAGAATTTTTTATCAAACAAATGGATAGCAATTTAATATAGAAAAAAAAAAACTATTAATGAACTTATGAAGAGGTCACAAGAAGCAGAAAAGGAGCAGATGATAGTGTACACAAATGATTAAGAAGAAAAATAAATTTTTATTAATAGTTCACAGTTAGCTCTTAAAAAAAAAAAAAAAAAGGAAAAATATTACAGAGAGTTACATCTCTGAAATTGCAAAATTAGTATAAAGAAATAAACACAAAATTTTCACTAGAAAAGTGGAAGAATTTGATTATTTTCCCTTGATTTTTTATATACACACCTACTCTGTTGACACTACATATGTTCATTATATGCTCTTTTTTAAAGTACTCTAGCAAATCTTTAGAAAAATTCTTCTAGCTGAACCTAAGTTATTCACTGGCACATGTATTTCTATAATTTCTAGTGTCATTAGCCTTGCAATAAGAACAGAGGCCCTTATGCAGCTGTTGGCAAGTTCTACTGGCAACTTTTTAAAACTGCTTCATTGTTACTGACACTTATGAAACTTTTTTACATTATATTTCTGTTTCAGCTTTCACTGTTTCACTGATATGCTTTTAATTTCCTGAAGTTCTTGCACAATTATCTTGTTATATATTCATCTCTGGCACTTTTGAATAAAGATATACTCTGTACTAGAAAATCAATATAGAGAGAATAGTAAACGCATACCTATTCAGTCTCCACCATAGTCTTCAGTTTATTAATGTAGTTATCACCCAAATAATAGTATCTCACATTACTGGAAAAAGGGGAAGAAAAAAAAAAAAAAAAAAAAAAAACCCACAAAGAGAAAATATGAAAATACCCAAATTACTATTGTAAAAAGAATTGCCATTGAAATATTAGAAGTTATATTGTTTTGCAAGATATAAATCTAATAGATAATTTTAATCTCATTAAGACTTTGCCACAAAATAAGAAGTATATTTGCATATAAGCAGTATGAAATCCCACTGAAGTTTCAAAATTCTTTCCAGTTTTTCTTGCTCTTATAATTGAGCTGATTGCAATATTTTAATTTTTATGTTAGTTTTCCAGTTGTGGTAAAGGACAGTGAGGAATCAGTTCATTGCTGGGGGACAATGAGGGGATTCCTTCTGAACTTTAGAAGCTTATAATGTGTAACTTCCTCAGAAATTCTTTCTGTTATTAATGGTTTAGCTAAATCAACAGCAGTGATTATTTCAGCCTGAGATCCCCTCATGTCCATGTGAAAATACCACAACAAGAATTGCCTCACTCAGATAATGTGTACTGGAAGTAATAGTCATTAAAGGAAGTCAAGAGATGGTTATTGAATAGCAATATATATAACTCTTTAAATTTTAAAGGTTTCTTTTTAATTTGAAAGGTTTTAAAGAACCTTTCAAATGAGAACTTAAATCCTACACCATATGCGATAAAATATAATATTCTGACTCTCTGAGAATAAATTAAATTATAACATATAAATATGTTTTTAATGATTAAACTGAGTTAAAACAGAGTGCAATTTTAAAAAAAGCTAACTTCAAAAATCTTTTAAATATTTTTACAGTAACTTTCTACATCTCTGAAAATGTAGTACAAATAAAATTCTCTCCAGTGTTTTCAGAGACATCTTCAGAAACTAACAGCACTGCAAAAGTTTCAATCTTATTTACATGGATATCTAAGAAAACGCCTATGCCTATTATTGAAAATGTCGTGTCCAAAGCTTTAACTCACTCCAAATAATTCAGCATGTCATTTCAGTCTTGAGGGAGGGATACAGTGCAACTGTTTGTCAAATATCAGATTTACTTAAAAATTGCTTTAATGATTTCTAAGGCAATATCGAGTTTTCTAAAGCAGGTGCTGTAACAGAAACAGGCCACTCTAACAAAGAGGCAAGAGTCCTACATCATCTGTACAACAGAATTAAACACCAGCAGGCAATAGATATATTTTAAGGAGATATACATATTCTTATTATCTTTTTTCTATACTTGAAACCAGAAAAGGGAGAAATCCTTGCTGTTTCTGTGTACGGACCTAAGTGGCATGAGTACATTTAGTCTTATATCCTAGAATGCATATTTCCTTTACTTGGAAATTTTATAATAGCTTTATATCTTGAAGATACAGAAAAATACAGAACACATGAATATAGACTAATGGATTGAGCTATTCACATTTTAATAGTATATGTATATATATTATATATATTATGTATCTGTATTATTAAGGAAACATTTATTAGACACAAAATGTTGCCGTTTCTTCTGTTTTCAGCTTTCTTATAGTATTTTTATTTAGTCTTTTTATAGTATCAGTTCTTATAGTTTTTACTTCCTTGTCCTTTATGACTGTTTCTTTTCTAAAATAATACTGTATTATCATGCTTTCTGCATATCATTATCCTTTTTTTTTTTTTTTAATCTTTTTTTTTTTTTTTTTTTTTTAATGTGAGAATTTGGTTCTCTTTCAAATTAAGGAAATACTATCCTACTTTTTAAACAGCTTATACATAAGCATTAATTACTATCTCAGAATTATTTCAATTTAATTAGAGCATCAAAATACATTAATTTACTTCAACATCCATGACTTTTTTTTTGGTCTTGATAATGATATGAATGCACTCTCTGAATCAAGGCCTAAAAGTCACTTAACAGAGATCACATAATGCATTACATGTAATGTATTTTCGCATATAATCAGAACTCAACCATAAACTATTATGGAATTGTGGTTGTTTATGTGTATGTGATCGGTGTATTTGTAAATTAAATACAGAGAAACATAGAATATCTTGAGTTGGAAGGGACCCACAAGAATCATAAAGTCCAACTGCTGGACCACCAAAAATTCAAACCATTTTCTGAGAGCACTGTCCAAATGCTTTTTGAACTCGAGCAGGCTTGTTGTCATGATCATTTCCCGAGGATGACCTTTTCTTTGTTAGTTTCCCACCAAGAATTATAACAATTACATATATATTACCACAGAGTAAATGACATACTGTGCACTCATTCTTCACATTCTCTCAGTAATTTTTTTTTTAACATTCCTTTCATACTTGACCTCATTTTGCTATGTATTGAATGCTAATATGCAGTTGAAAAGAAGAGCAACCAGATACATAGGAGCCAAAAAAGATAGTAACTTGCTAACAAGAGATGGTGACAGCTCCAGAACTGCATTCAGTTCCATGGAATTTAAAATATAAAAGAAAGAAATCAAACAAGTTTATATTATAAATATGATTTTGGTTTTGATGTATTTATATTTTTGAAAATTCTGTGTATGGAATGGTAAATCACAATAACCAGCTCAACATGTCATCTCATTCTTGACCTCATCTGGTGTCAGAAATTCTTTTAACAGCATTAACACATTAACAATGTCTTGTCTGCATTAAGGAATAAAGTCTTTTTCAAAGGGAGAGATTTTTTTTTTCCTGGTTTTCTTTTTAAATTTTTTTATCTTCGTAAATTGATCATATTTTTTTTTCTTTTATATTCTTTTCTTTATATTTAGCTTGTCTCCACCACTTCCTGTAAGCTTGTTCATGAATAATTTATGGGATCATTTTGTCCTAACTTTCATGTCTTTATTTTTATTCAGCTGATTTATCGCAGAGGGATGGATTTAGAGCCATCTATTACCACATTTCAAATTGTTTCTATGTGAAGAGTATATCTTCTATCACTGTCCCAACTCAACTTTAATTTAAAAATTAACAAAATTTATTTCAGTTCTAATGAGATCATAAAGTTATTTAAATACAGTATTCTACAAGCTGAATCCTAAGTATTAATTCCAGTACTACCTCCAGTGACATATAGGCTGTCCCTTTAAAGAACAGGAAAATCTAGGCAAGCAAAATGATTTCACTGAAGCCAGAGTCAGAGTCCAGGTAAAAATGATCAATACAGTTCCCATGCATCTCTAAGGTTGTGTTGACCATAAGGATGCAGACTTATGTTGTTTCTGTTGTTTCTTGCATTGTTTTCTAATATGCATGTCATTCCAAAAGCAATGTCTCCTATTTATTTTCATGGAAACAACAACGTATACAGAGTTAGCAATTACACATGTACAATGCATAACATTATTTGATGAGCAAATTCTCCACTTCAAAACATCATTGTTCAACACAACACCACCATTAGCTATGCATTTTAACCAGTAATGAACAAAAGAGTCTGCATACCACACATAAAAAATCTGTACAAGCAGAAATGATGTACTGTCTCTGTTATCATTGCTGAAATGTACCACACACCATCTCACTGTACTCACATCTACTATTTGATCTCCATAATCTTAAGCAAGTGTATTCTTGCAGATAAAACACTAGAAACAGTTTAATTATATAACTCGTTTAAAATTTATCTTAAAAGAATGTGTAATCATTCAAGTGTTTAAGAACATTTCTCAAAAATTCCAGTAAGCTGTCATGAAGAGACGAAACATGGTAGTGAATGTCATCATTCAGTAGTGAAATTTGAACAGACAGGAGTACTTACTTACTTTGTTGAAATTTAGTATCACTTTCAACCAAAGATTCACAGTTCTTTATTTTTTGGTCTCCAATCCTTCCTATTAATATTGGTGTATATTCATAGAATCGTGGATTTATAGAATAATTTAGGCTAGAAGGGACCTTTAAGATCATCTAGTTCCAACCTCTGCTACAGACAGGGATGTCTCCCTCTAGACCAGGTTGCTCAAAGCTCCATCCATCCTGGCTCTGAATGCTTTCAGAGAGAAGGTATGCACAGCCTCTCTGGGCAACCAGTTCCAGCATCTCACCACACTTGCATCAAGGAAATTCTTCCTAATATTTAGTCTGAATTATCCTTTCCAGTTTAAACATCTCCTTCCTATTGCAACACCCTTAAAAAAGTCCCCAACTTCCTGTAGTCCCTTTTCAGGTACTGGAAGCCGCTATGAGGTCCAGCCCTCTGATCATCTTTGTGGCCCTTCTCTGGACCTGCTTCAACAGCTCAATGTCCTTCTTTTGTTGGGGGCCTTAGTTTCTTACAGAGGGCTATTAGCTCAGAGAGCTATCAGCTCTTCTTGAGCATTATATGGGCAAGATAGCAAAGTGAACCAAGGAAAGTTCAGAAATAATCATTACGTGTAGAATAATCTGGATCCAGGATATTGCTGTAAGTAGGGGCACAGCCGGCCTGTTGTGCAAAGGATAATCTTTGAAATGTGCGTACAATCCAGTTTATACAATTGATGGAAGCGATTTCCTTAGGGCTAAAGGGTTGTTCCTTTTTCTTCTTGTTTTAACAGTTAGAGCCAGTATTAGCAGACAGTTATATCATTTGTTTTCATTATATGTCTATTCTGTTTCTGAATTTGGTATAAAGCATTCATAAGAAAAAATATTCTTTAAAATCTAACTGTATCTTCCTGTGCGTATAGAATACAATCTGAGAAATTCTTTGATTTTAAGATTTATGTTGGAGACAAAGAGATATTTAGACACCAATAAATGCCCCCGATCAGCCTTACTTGAGTCTCCATCTACGTGTCCTATACATAGGGCCAGGACTCACATTTTTGCTCACTACTAGATCTTCATTTGCTATCCGTCTTTGGGAGTCTCTGGCTCAGCTACAGCAGTAATTTGCCAAGCATCCCAATGACCCTGACTTGTGGACTGATGTGACAATTAGACCTCAGCCCAGATTTATCATTTTGGCTTTACCTAGACTCTCTGGGGCCATATCTGATCCCGTTTCCCCTCACCTTGCCTGATCCCGATCCCTACCTATTGGCCAGTGTTCCAGCCCAGTCTCAGCTTTTTCAGGTCTCCAGGGAGATGCCTGATACCTGGGACTGGAATTACCCTTCATGCTCCTGTTTGGTCTATTTCTGTTTGGGTTTTAATATAAGCTGACTTTCACTGGTCTGATTTTGTTTACCTTTCTCCTTTCTTGCTCAGTTACTCACCTAGTGACATTAGTAGGAACTCGGTCCTTTGGAAGCAAATAACTACCACTACCTATCAGATCAGGAAAGCCTACAGAATTTAATGGAAGGATATGATGTGTGTCATGACAAAGCTGGTGAAGCATATTACAGCTAAGCAGCATAAATAGCTCTTAAATGGATGTATAACCTTTCTAAAGGTTAGCTATTCATTATCCCTCTTTCAGATTCTTCTGACTGAAATAAATGCCTCCATAATTCCAACAAGATCTGAGATACTGCTGAACTTCAGCGAAAATGTAAAAGAAAAAGGAAGTATTCTCAAGTACTGGAAAATTACTTTTAAATATATGAAGTTTGTTTAGATATCTGAGACATTCATCCATTCTACTGCTCATTTCATTTCTTCTTTCTATCATAAGAGCACATCTTCATACCATGCTCTTTGAATTTTACTCATTGCCAATGTTCTTCTTATCTCTGTGACTCTTATCAAACACTCACAAAATTTCAAGTTGCTTTCACATCTAAGTGTGAAATTTGCTTAAGATTATATGAATGTGAGACTTGGTCAGATATTTACTCATGTTTTCGGTGTCAGGATCATGAGGATTTCAACAGGCTTTAGTGGCCTTTAACAACTCACCCAGAACGTCTTTACAAGGATCCAAGGAACCCCATTTCAGCTCGACCTTTGGCACTCAACTGCAGCGATATCATGTGTCTGAATTCCCAGTCCCATTTCTAGCCTTCAGCACAGCATTCTGGGTAACTTATCTCCTGGACAGGTCTCTTGGACTCACAGTGTAGTCATTATCAGATTCTGTCTCTTCCTGTTCCCCACAGATGGACCCTAGCCCTTGCTCACAACTTCCATGTTGAGAGCTGCTCATGGACACTCACTGGCCGCCAGCTCTTCTCACTCTCCTCAGGATATATGGGATGACAAATCCACAGAGTAGAGTGAGGGAGGGCTTGGGTGTGTCATGGCCAGCCCTGGGATACTCATGTTGCCTGACTCTTTACATTAAAGCAGCTGCCAACACTTGCTGCTCCCTGGTGCCCTGATGCCATTGTATACATTTTCAGTATCCTTTCCTTACTTTTTTTCTGAACATTTATTACTTGTCTGGAATAGAGTGCATAAATAGGGATAGAATATAGCTCAATAATTAGTTTGCGTTTTTAATATTGTTACAGTATCAGGGAATCATTTAGGTTGGAAAAAAATTTTGACACCATCAGTTCCAACAGTCAACCTGATCCACAGACTCCAGGCACTAAGCCATGCCCTTTAGAGACCTGTCCTCACAGTAGCCTGTTCCAAAATTTACAACTGTATTCACTGCGAGGAAATTTTTCTTGAAATTCAACATAAATCTCCTCAAGTCAGCTACAGATTGTCTTTTCATGTCTTCTCACTTTTCGCCTAAGAGATTATATCCATGTCACTGTAACTTTCTTTCAGGTTGTAAAAGATACTGATAAGATCTCCCTCCAACCCTTTCTTCTCCAGACTAAGCAGCTTAAATTCCCTCAGCCACTCTTCAAAGTCTTGTTTTCTTGTCCCTTCACAAGCTCTGTTGCTCTTCTCCACACAAGCTTGAGAAATAAAATATATTCTCTTGTAGTGAGGAGACAAAAATGCAGCGTTCAAAATGTAGTCACAACAGTGTTGCATATCATGGGACAATCATTTCCCTCATCCTTCCGGCCATACTATTTCTTTGCAGGACAAGATGCCATTGATCTTCTTGATCATTTGGGCAGGCTGCTGGCTCATGTGCAACTATTTCTTGAACAATTCCTCCAAGTTTTTTTCTGCTGGGAAACATTCCAGTCAGTCTTCCCCAAGCCTATATCACCACACAAACTTTTTAGGACCAAGTGAAGGAGCAAGCCTTGGGGGATGTCATGTGAATGGATGCAGCCCATCCAGCCTTTCCAGATCCCTCTTCAAAATCTTCCTACCTCCAAGCAGGTCGATTCTCCTGCTTAACTTGGTAATGTTTGTAAACTCTCTGAGAGTTCACTCAATCCCATCATCCAGATCACTGATGAAAATATTAGCCAAACTGACCGCAGTACTGATCACTGGGGAATGCCACAGGTGATTCATTGTCAAATGGATTAAAATCCATTCTTTGTGTTTCTCTGGGTCGAGCTGTCTAGGCAGTTCTCACCCAGTGAATTTTACACTTGTACAAGACATGAAAAGGCAATTTCTTCAAGAGATGTTTGAGAAAGAGTATAAAATGCTTTGCTGAAGCTCAAGTAAATGTCTACACACTTCCTTCATCTAAGCGATTCACCTGGTCACAGAAGAAAACTGGGTTAATTAGGCTGAACCTGTCTTTCATAAATTCATGCTGACAAGGTCTGATCATCTGGTTGTCTTGTACATGGGGTGACACTAAAGATAATTTACTCCTACACCTTTCCTGGCATGGAAGTCAGACTGACAAGCTTGTTATTCCCTGGTTCCTCTCCTTCCAAGGGCTCCTGCCCTTGTAGATTGGAGCTTCAGTTGCTAATCTCCAGTGAACAGAATCTCAGTTGTCCTATTATATCCACAGTCACTCCACACATCGTATACCCAGTGTTATGTGGAGTAAGTGGGCCAGATTGATTACAAAACAAACTTGAATAGGAAACCCCAGTCATCCAGTAATCTTGGAAGTGATCATGGGTTGCCCGGAGGGCAGGAAGTCCATATCAGTAGAGAAAGAGATGATAATTGCTGAAGAGGCCCCACTGTATAGTAACTACTAGAAAATGAGAAGCAATATGCCTTGTTCACTGATGGATCCTGCGTATCTGTGGAAAAGCAATGAGAGTAGAAGGCTGCTGCATGGAGTTCTATAGAGCAAGTTGCAAAAACTGCTGAAGGAGAGGGTAAATTAAGGCAATTTGCAGAACTGAAGGCCATCCAGCTGACTTCAGGTATAACGCTGAGCTAGAGAATTGGCCAGTCTCTACTGATGCATGGATGGAGGCAAATCCCCTATGGGAGTGGTTACAGCAATGGAAACAGAATAACTGTCAGCACCAGATATTTTCCCTTTGTTTTCTGTCCAATTAATCCTTATCTCAGCAGATGAGGTTTACTTTATTCCAGTTCTCTCTTTTCCACTGTGGGGAAGTGGGAGTGAGAGAAGATTTGTGTGGTGTGGTGCTTAGCTGCCCACCAGTTTAAATCACAACGTGAATACGGAGAAGTAGAAAAGAACAAAATTCCAGTAGAAAAATGTCAGCCAGCCACACACATATTTAATAAGAAGAGAGTATCTCTAGAAAGCTAGAATCCACAGAATCTGCAAGTCTAAATGAAGGTATGCTTATATATATAAAACTTAGAAAAGAAATGTTGCAAACCAGTAAAAATGTAACCATTTATTTTCTTACCTCATTCTATTAAAATAATGTAAAACTTTATTTTGATTAAGTTAGCAGGAACATAATGGATATGACTAATAAAATCCAAGTGCTTCCGCAGTATTACTTTATCCAGTTTATTGAACACTAGATGTAAAAGATCAATATAGAATGTATTTGAACCACTTGAAAGTAATTTGGACAGCCTTCTTAGATTAAAAATAATAATTATAATTAAAAAAAAAAAATCATGAATCAGTGCATGAATTCAGAATCTAATATTTTTTTCAACAGAAGTCAGAAGTTTTGCAAATGGAGGAAGAAAATGGCCAGATGGTGAACTACAACAGGAAGATAAAAAGAAAAAAAAATGTAAAAATCAAGGACTGCAGTTCCTAGTTGCATGTACATATCAACTGATATGTTAAACAACAAAAAGTCTTCTTTTTGTGTTTTTTTTTTTTTTTTTTTTTGATTATTTTGTTGTTGCTTTTTTGAAAGCCCACCTATGAGTGTACTTAGAACTATTTTGGTTCTGAGGTGAACAGTAGTCAGTAATGTAAGGATCATAAGAAAAATCTTCAGACAAACTTATGTTCATCAAAACTCCACATGAAAATTCAATATGTTAAAGAAACTTCAGAATTTCCTGTTATTTTTCTGTATTTTTCATAAATAAAAAAATCTCATATAAATTCAATATAAAATTCTTCAGATAGATTCAGGTGCTACAGTCCAGCATGAAATAATATTTTATCAGGAATCTAGAGCAATAAAGATAACTTTCTTACATTTTGATTTTAAACACAGGTCAAATAAAATAAGCCTAGGTAAAAGATTTACTAATCAGTAGTGGAAATAAAGGAGCATGAGTGATTAGATAATAGCACTAATCACACAAAATCACACACACAAAAGCACTAAATACTAATAGACAGGTAAATGAATACTCTTTTTCATAGAGTCAGAGTAGTACAGGTTAACATAGAACAGGATCTTTTGAAAGTTACTGCATTATTACTGTTGTCACTTCAGCTAGTTTCATATTTCTGAGGTGAAATTAATTCATACACATTGATTTTCCAGTCTATTTGTGAGAATTAATTAATATTGATTGTTTTCTTTTATCTTCCACTTGAATGCAAGCCTGATTTAGAATATATGTGGTGCAGAAGTTCAGTTGTTTCTGAAAACATTTCTCCTTTGGAAAGAAAATATTTTCATCTTGGTTCTTCTGCCAGTTTTTCCTCTGATCTGTTGATAGCACAGTTATTCTCCTAGTAAGACATCTTGTTTGATAGTCAGGCTTTTCAGTTTTAGGATTAAATGTCAATAGCAGATAGTCCTATGGCCTCACAATACTGAGAGTTTTTCAGACAAGAGCTATCTTTTTTTAAGTAGTACATTAACAGTTCCCATGCCAGCTGTGCCACTTTTCTTTCTGTTCTGATATTACTTGACAGTTACTGTTGAAGTGCAAAAAACATATTTGAACTCATGGTTATATTTAGAAGACAGAGTCATATGCAAACTATTTTCATTTTTTGTCTCACAATAATGGTCTCTTGCTATTATGAAAATGTTTCCATCATAAAATATTCTCCCCACACTTCCCCCAGCTCTACATGGCCATTATGTTGGTCAATCCAGTCAGAATATTGTGTACTCTTCAACTGTAGATGAGATTATCATCAGGATCTGAGAATCTGGACTTCAAAAGAAACACAAGAATCTGGATTTCAATAATCCAGATTCTTCCGAGAACACAGAAGAATGTCACATTGAGCATGAATCAAATATTTCAGCCTGACATGCTGTTAGGTATGCATGAATGTACTAGACAAAGAGGATTCCATAAGAATGCTCTGTAATTTAGTTAGTTTCTAGGTACATGTTGCCTTTCTTTCTATTTTCGTTGACTAATTACTCTAGGAAGTGGGGTTTACTTCATTCAACTTCATCATAGGTAGTAATCTGATTTTCTGCATAGTCAATCATAAATTTGTTTTTCAAAATAAAAATCATATCTAGAGTTATAGCATCACTGTCAACTTAGTGAAAATATTAATGTTTATTTTGATAATTTTAGGCTGAAACACTTTGAAGTCTAATTACCTAATTCTTCTTTAAATATTTATTTATCTTAAAAATACTTTCTATTCATCAGCCTGAGACTGTTTAAATTATTTTAATAGAACATTCATTATTTATTTCCTGTTTTTAAAGCAGTAATACAGGGCTTTCTGTCTGCTGCACATTAATCACGGTTGCAGATTTCACATCTTGTTTCTATTTTTCCAATGTAAAATATGCATGAGAAGAAGTTTTATTACTTGATCTGAAATTTCTCCATGCCATTTAGAAGCTATGTATTTGACAAATGTATGTAAGATTTCACTACCTGGTAGGGGAAAAAAAAAAAAAAAAGAGAGGAGAGAGAGAGAGAGAGAGATAAGGCATTATATATAAATTGAGAGTTCTTCTATAATGATCAACTTACAAAGTAATTAAGAAAGAAAAAAAAAGTGAATGATGAATGACATCAGAAATATCTACTCAGTCATGAGGAAAGAATACTTTTTCCTGTCTTTATTCACTTATGTTGAAAAATTGCTACATTGTAACTAAACATTGATATCTTGAAATTTATGGCCTTTTTATTTATTTATTTATTTTTCTGAGATAAATTAATATTAAGCCATTATTTTCATTTGAAGTATGTCTGTGCTATTATTAAATGCAGTAGCCGTTCCATTTTTCTTCTTTCCTTTTTTCTTTGTTGTTTTTCTTGATGTGGAGGTAAGGAGGATAATCTTAGCCATATAGAATTCCATATTGCATTCACCAAGAGTGAACACAAAATAGTGAGGTCTGAGGGATATTTCAAGAACAAATAGTAGAGCAGAAAATGATTTTACCATTTATGAAATCGGCAAAAACTTGGAGAATTAAAATACATTTGGTTAAGTGGAAAGGTTTTGGTAGTAGCAGGGGAGAGGCCTGCTTGTATGGACTCTTTAGGAAGAAGCCAGGGTTTGCTCATTCCAGACACAGTGAGTTCCAATCCCACTGAAGAGCAATGCTGAGCCCAGTAGCCAAGCTGATGGTGCATCTGAGAAAACTCATTTAAGAAGTGGAAGAAAAGTCTGCATGAAAAATTATTTTGATGTAGCTCAAGATACTTTTGGCCTTCCAGGCTGCAAGTGTATGCTGTCCAGGTTTTCTTTCACCAGGACCTCCTAATCCTTCTCCACAGGGCTGCTTGCAATGAGCTCTTCTCTCAGACTGTCTGGGGTTGCCCCAACTCAGGTGAAGTATCTTGCACTCAGACTTGTTGATCTCAGTGTAGAAGGCTACCAAACTAGTTAGGCATGATTGGTCCTTTGTGAAGCCATGTTGGCTGTTTGAAATCACCTTGTCTTGCAAGTGCCTTAACATAGCTTCCAGGAGGATCTATTCCATGATCTTCCCAGATGCAGACACAAGGCTCAACCAACCAGTAGTTCCTTGGTTCTTCCTTTCTCCCTTTCTTAAGAAGGAGAGTGAGGTTTCCCTTTTTCTAGTCACAGGGAACTTACCTGACAAGAGTGGGTTTAAATATAATGGAGAGTGGCTGCAACACTTATGCCGCTCAGTTGATGTTAGGAAATACTTCTTCTCTGAAAGAGTTGCGCAGGTCCAGGTTTGCTTTCACCAGGAGATGATGATTTAGGACACTTCCTTCTTCCCACAGGCTGCCTTTGCCATTGCCCTCCCTTCCCTCCCGATGCTGGGGTTGCCCCAACTCAGTGAGTTCTTCGCACTCAGACTTGTTGATTCTCTGTAGAAGCTTCACCAACTAGTTCCCATGATTGCTTCCTTTTGAAGCCATTTGGCTGTTGAAATCACCTTGTCTTGCAAGTTGCCTTAACTAGCTTCCAGGGGATCATTCCCATTCCTTCCCGATGCAGACCCTACCTCCCAACCAGTGTCCTTGCTTCCTTTCCCCTTCTCCCTTCCTTAAGAAGTGCCCTGAGGTTTCCCTTTTTCCTATCACGGCGCCTTACCTGCACGATCTGCCTTTTCACATTCCTGGAGAGTTGGCTTGGCAACCACATTAGCCAGCTCAGTTGCTTTCAAAAACTTCTTCTCTGACGCTGGTCCAGGCCCTTCCCTCTCTGCCCTTCCTCCACTGATCCCTTGCCGTCTTTCCCTTCCCTTCCCCCTTCCCTTCCCTTCCCCTTCCCTTCCCCTTCCCGTTCCTTTCCCTTCCCCTTCCCTCCCGTTCCCCTTCCCCTTCCCCTTCCTCCCTTCCCCCTTCCCCTTCCCCTTCCCTTCCCTTCCCTTCCCTTCCCTTCCCTTCCCATCTAGTTCCACTACCCTGCCATGGGTAATAGGAACTGTTGAACCTCATTAGGCTCACATTGGTCAGCTTGTCCAAAATCCTTTGGATAATATCTCTGTCCTCTTTCCCAGTTATATCAACTGCACAATTGTTTTGGTATCATCTGCAGATTTACTAAGGGTGCGCTTGATCCCACTATCCAGGTAATTGATAAGGATGTTAAAGCCTATTGGGCTCAGAAAGACCCCTGAGGGACACCACTTGCCGATGCTCTCCCCCTGAACACAGAGCCATTGATCACGTCACTCTGGAAGTGGCCAATTTCTTATCCACAATGTAGTCCACTCCTCAAATCAACATCTCTCCAGATATACTGATAAGGAGACCAAATTTATACATATTAGCATTGACAATTCAAGACGGTAGTTTTCTAGGATCCTCAGGGGGGAAAAAAAAAAAAAAAAAAAAGTCATAAAAGAAAAAAAGTCATAAAAGTGATTTCATGATAAGGTTTTCCTGAGCCTCCTGCTCTCTACAGACTGCTTTTGTAGCAAACTCAGTTTTGCATGTCTGATTTCTCTCAGACTTCTATATGTTAAGCTGTTCTAGATCTCTGAGCCTCTCCATGTACAACAGATGTCAAGTCCTTTATCGTTCTTTGCCAGAATTCTCTGCAGTATATTCTTGTCTTTCTTTTGTTGGATAATCCACGGTGGCCTCCTTCATATGGAGAAGAGGGAGAAGTATCACCTCCATCAACCTGCTGGCAACACTTTTCTTAATGCAGCATATTGATTATTTTGCTGTTGACCACTGAAAAGTTGCTATTTCATATTCTACCTGCTCCCACCAGGACTTCCAATTACTTTTGTGCAAAACTGCTTTGCAGCCAGCTGATTGCTAGCATGAACTTGTGTATGTTCTGCTCAGGTGCAAGACTTGACGTCTATTTTTGATGAACTACATTAAATACCTTTCAAAGTATTTCTTGAGCCTTTTGATGTCTCTCTTAATGGTACAACCGTTAAATATACTAACTCCCCACAGGTTTTTAACATCTGCAAATTTGCTGAGGGTGCATTTTGTCCTGTTATACAAGTTACTCATGGCTCCAGTATTGATCCTCCCAAGGCTTCCAGCTGGACTACAGTTTCCAATCCACATCACTGTCAATTATTTATAACATCAGATATTCTAGCTTGGTATCAAAGGAGAAAATGTCAAATGTCTGGCCAAACTCAAGATAAATAATATCCACTACTCTTCCCACTTAGCTTGCCATTTCATTGTAAAATGCTCTTGGGTTTGTAAGACACATATTTTTTTTCCTTTTTACATCTTTCATTTATGTATTTGAAAATGCTTTCCAGGAAGATTTTGTCCAACAACTGTCTGTCAAACATCCAACTTGGAATTGCCCTGATCTCTATTACTGCCTGTGAGAAAAGGAATGATGCTACATTTCTTGAAGTCTTGAAGTTGTCTGTATTGCTGTGATCTTTCAAAGATACTGGAAGAAAAAAAAAAAAAAAAGAAAAAAAAAAAAAAAATAGAATAAACTGTATTAGTATGTTTTGTTTAGTGTGGAATAATAAGGTTAGAAAATGTAGCCAGTTGTTTTTTATAAAGGAAAGCATATAATTTGCTACATTGTAATCTGTCTTGCTAAATAAACAGCGTGAGAACACTCCGGGCGTTTAATTATAATGAAAGCTCCTTCAAAGGTCACATATCCTCGGCCCCAGGCTCTTAGTAATGACACACTTAGGGAATTACTGAAATTTCTATCAGAGGAACTTTACTCGAGTCAAAAGCGTTGCAAGGAAGTCAAAAAGGAAATCTGAATCTTCTTCTTCCATATGGAAAATTCTATGGAATTTACTAAAAATAACATTATATTAATGGTCAAAACTTTAAATTTCAGGAAGTTTTTATTCAGATTGTTTTCTCTCAAAAAGTAACTTAATACTTGCAATGTCAAAGTGTTTTTAAGTATACAAATTACTTTAGACTGTTTATGTTTGTAATTTTATTTACTATTTAATAATTTTTTTAACTCGCCAATCATTATAATGGATCCTCAAGAAATTTTATTTTATCAATCAATCATTATGTATTATTACAGTATAAAATCTAAATAACAAATAGCTATTGCTTTTATCAAAAGCTAAATAAGATTATTCACTCCTTCTTATCAATTGTTTTAATAACTTAATGGAGTGTAAAAAAGAGTAAGGAAAAATAAATTTCCCAAAGTGTTTTGAAAATTATTTTACTCTGGTGTAATAAAAACTTGCAAACAAGTTTTAGTTTTGCTTTATTCACTTATGTATGTCTATGTTGGCGTATGTATATCTATGGAAGACAGGTAAGAAATTAAATCTAAAAAATAAACATTGTGACATTCATTTTTGTGGTGTGATAAAGATTTTCCAAGCCTAAGAGCCTTATGTCATGAAAGTGCAGACTTTGTATTCCTTCAGCAGATAAGTCATCACTATAGTAGCTGGGGAGGTACATAATATTTTCAACAAATATCTCATATTCTACATAACTATCTTCCTCTGAAAATTCTTGTACTGAAAATTTATTTAATCAAATCTTAATAAAATCTTCTATAGAAATTGAAGTAATTAGGAACAGAACCACTGGGATAAATGAAAAGCACTGGAGGAGCTGCTTTGAAGAATACTATTCTCCTTTCATATTTTGTGCGTCCTATCATAACCTTCTGTTCTACCAATTCCATACTATTCTACTCGTTTGATCATCATACATGTACATGACTAAAAATGAAATGTATTGGATGCACTACATCAGAGGGATTCACATTTTATTTATTTACAAATTTTGATTTTTGTTCAAGAAATTGTAATTAACTTTTAAAATAATTATTAAAAGGAGAAAAAGAAAAAAGAAATGTTCAAGCTGCAGAACATTGCACTGAAAATCTAAGTAAACCAAACCAAACAAAATCTTTGATGAGACTCATCCATATCATACACAGTTATGAAGAAAAATATTGTGGGACAGTTTCTTAAATGTCAGATATAAATAAATCCTGCATGTGGCAGGGGGTTTGGAGTTTCATGATCCTTGAAGTCCCTTCCAACCCTGGCCATTCTGTGATTCTGTGAAATCTGTTTGCTCATAGCATATTCAGCAAAAGACATGAATAAATAGCAAAGTAAGAGACCACAGCATACTCCTGACACATTTGTGTCTTAAGCAACAGTTGTCTGTTGACTTCTTCAAATGCATTAATTTATTCTAACTGTCAGAAGTGGGACAAGGAAAGAATTTTACAGTCTGACTGAACTGGCAAGAGACATTTAGATTTTAATTCTTTTTGTTTGTTTGTTTGTTTGTTTGTTTTTAATCCACATTCAAGACAATACTGGAATTTCAATGCAATTCTAGGGACCATTAATACTGGTAACATCCATACTGTGTTACTGGGATATCTTATCTATTTATCTATCTATCTATATATCTGTCTTTGCTTATTTATTTATTTATTGTGGTTATTAACTTAGTATAATTTGGTTTATTAGAAGATAACATGAATGAAGATTTCCTGGTCCAAGAAATGTAAAGGCATTCAGATGTTCTACAGATTTTGGTGAAACATAAATTATTAACATTTAAAGGGATTTCAGCATGATTCTTTCCTAGCATGCTTAGAATATTGAACAAAAATCATTTATGTAAAGAAGAAAGATAAGAAAGATAAAACATAACAGTTTGGGAGAATATTGACATAATCTACTGAAAGAAATATAAGAAAAAAGATATTGCCCAACTATGCAATTTTCTCTAATCACAATATCTCTTTACAGAAAGAAAATTAAATACATTGAACTTATCTTTTATTGCCAGATATTTGATATGTTACCAGCAAATATTTTCTGATTTTATGAAGATCCTGGATCCCAATTATCAACTGTTATTTTGTCCAACAAAAACTGAAATCCTACAATTATTTTTACTTGACTGCATGCTTTCTTTCAACAGTTACTTGTACAAAACATTCTTGTTGGTGAAATCAGTCTCTTGTCACTTATTACCTATAATTAAAAGTGTTGGCCATATGGGAGACAGCTGAGACATCTGTTGTTGGATCAGTAATTGGACTTCTGGTTGCTGTCTTGACAGAGTTTGAAAAAAAATAACTCCAGCAATTCTAGAGCACTATTACTGTCACTTTCATATTGTCACACTAAATTTAATTAGAATTAATGCTGTACTCAGAATAGACAATAAGTTCTGAACTAAGTCTTTCATACTTACTTTCTCTGCAAGCAGAACACTGAGATTTTGTCACCAAGTAGAATAAGAACCCTACAGAGTTTGAATTAGAACACTTCATTTTAATTTTCTATAGGTGAAAAACAAAACAAACAAACAAACTGAAACTTCAATTTTTCTTTTCAGTGAGGTAGCAATGCTAACATGACTTATAGACAACCATGACCACAGGTGAATCAGGATTGGTAAGATATAATTGAAATAAAAATCAGAACTCAAAGAAGAAGAAACAAACAAACAAACAAACAAAAGCCATGTGATATTATTAATGTTAGAAAATCTGGTTTGTTCCTTCCAGACATTCTGGCCCATTCCCTGAAGACAGCAAGGACATTATCACAGATCTCTTACTCTAGAATACCCTGGCTTTTCCCCTCACAGGTTTCCTTCATCAGCATGAGAGATGGTTCCTCCTCCCAAAAAAAATCATTAAAAATATAAATCAGAAATACTTTTGGTCAAAAAATATATTTATTTTCCTGCTGTGCTGTACTAATCAGACTGCCCAACATGTAATCTCATGATTACCTAGTTTTCTACCTGTTATACAGTCTTTTCTTGCAAATTCTCTTAATTTCTACTTAAATGCTCTGAAACCCAATCAACAAAATAGCCCATTTTGTAAGCACCTGAATTTTTCCAAACTTATACTTTTTTGTTGTTGTTTGTTTACAGTTTATCAAATTGGAACACAGTTTGCATAATATTTTTAAGATAGTACTTAATGTGAACTTTCCTTTCCTACTTACACTCACAATAAATCACCTTTCTGGAACCAGAAAAGATTTGACCATTATTTAAAGATTGTTGCTATGAGTCTGTGTATGCAATTTCACAAGTCAAGGAAATGCACAACACAGGTTTTTCTGCTTTATCATGTGTTTACCTGATAGATTCATCCTCAGTTGAGATCTTTAAGACAGGAAACAGATGCTTGTTAGTTACACGTAAAAATATATTATCACCCTAAAAATTGTTTAAAGTCTTCTTCCTTTCAGACAGCAGAACATTTGTATAGTTCAGATTCAAAGTATGTTGTGCTGGTGCATAATACAATGGCATTTCAAAAAGAAGCTAGCAACCCATGGCTTGAACATGTAAACTCTTCGCTGAGTAAAGAACTGGCTGGATGGCTGGGCCCAGAGTGTGGTGGTGAATGGAGTTAAATCCAGCTGGTGACCAGTCATGAGTGGTATTCTCCAAGGGTCCGTACTGAGACCTGTCCTGTTTAATATGTTTATCGCTGACCTGCAATCGTGCTCTTTAACATCTTTGTCAATGACATCGATGATGGAATTGAGTGCACCCTCAGTAAGTTTGCTGACGAACACCAAGCTGAGTGGTGCGGTCGACACGGTTGAAGGAAGGGATGCCATTCAGAGGGACCTCAACAGGCTTGAAAGGTGGGCCCGGGTGAACCTGATGAGGTTCAACACGGCAAAGTGAGGAGTTTTGCACTTGGGCTGGAGGAATCCCAGGAAGGAGCCGTCCTTGAGACCAGCCCTGTGGAGAAGGACCTGGGGGTCTTGGCAGATGAAAAGCTTAATATGAGCCAGCATTGTGCCCTTGCAGCTCGGGAGGCAAATGGTATCCTGGACTCTATCAGAAGAGGGGTGGCCAGCAGGGACAGGGAGGTGATTGTCCCCCTCTACTCTGGTCATGTGAGGCACTATCTGGAATACTGTCTCCAGGTCTGGAGCCCCCAGTAAATAGAAGACAGGGAGCTGTTGGAGAGGGTTCAGAGGAGAGCCACAAAGATGATCAGGGGACTGGAGCACCTCCCCTATGAAGACAGGCTGAGGCAGCTGAGCTTGTTCAGCCTGGAGAAAAGAAAGCTGCGGTGTGACCTCATTGCATACTTTCAATACCTAAAGGGAGCCTACAAACAGGAGGAGAACCAACTCTTTGGAAGATTAGGGGGACAAGGGGAAATGTTTTTAAGTTGAGGGAGGGAAGATTTAGGTTGGACGTCAGGGGGAAGTTCTTTACAGAGAGAGTGGTGAGGTGCTGGACCAAGCTGCCCAGAGAGGTTGTGGATGCCCCGTCCCTGGAGGTGTTCAAGGCCATATTGGATGGGAACGTGGGCATCCTGGTCTAGTATTAAAAGTGGAGGTTGGTGGCCCTGCGTGTGGCAGGGGGGTTGGAGATTCATGGTCCTTGAGGTCCCTTCCAACCGTGGCCAGTTTGTGATTCCGTGATTCCATGATTCTGTGATTCTGTGATTCTGTGACCTGGATGAGGGGATTGAGTGCAACCGCAGTAGGTTTGTAAATGACACCACGTTGTCAGGAAGAGTCAATCTGCCTGGGGTGGGGATAGGAAGGCCCTACGAGGGATCTGGACGTGATGAGGCCAATGGGATGAAGTTCAACAAGACCAAATGCCAGGCCCTGCACTTTACCACAACAAGAACAGGCAATGCTACAGGCTTGGAGCTGAGTGGCTGGAAGACAGTGTAGAGGAAATGGACCTGGTAGTAGTGGTAGACACTCAACTGAACATGAGCCAGCAGCATGCCCAGGTGACCAATGAGGTCAATGGTATCCTGACTTGTATCAGAAATAGTGCCCCCAGCAGGAGCAGGGAAAGTGATCAACCCTCTGTACTCAGACCTGGTGAAGCTTCACCTTGCGTACTGTGTTCAGTTTTGGACCCCTCACTACAAGAAAGACACTGAGGCTCTGGAGCTTGTCCAGGGAAGGGCAGTGAAGCTGGTGAAGAGTCTGGAGCACAAGCCTTATGCAGAGCAGCTGAGAGAATTGAGATTATTTAGTCTGGACAACAGGAGGCACAGGGGAAATGTTATCACTCTCTAGAACTACCTGAAGGGTGGTTATGGCACAGTGGGGAGTTTTCCAACCTGGGGGATTCTATGATATTTAGTCAGATCTGACATTCCTGACAATAGGAAAATTACGTTAACTGAAAAGCTACATAGTGGGAGAAATTTGTAAGTGTATTGCAGAAACATTTTTTGCCTTGATGATCCAAGTTTTTCCAAATGTTTATGGAGAGAAATCCCTGCTTCTAGCTAGTTATATTAATAAATTCAACTGGTGATATTTTTGTAGAATATATTTCTGAAGTTATACACATTTTATTTGAAATTTATCTGGATTTTTCTTTCTATAAACAAGCTTGTTATTAAACTAAATATTTAATCTTCTTTTTTAAATACTTATAAGCAGTTTAAATTTGCATTTAGCAGAAGAGAAGTTATTAAGGAAAAAAAAAATAAAGAACAGTTGGATTGCAAGGAAGTCTCTTTGGAATGTAAAACTGTGTAGAGAAAGTTAAAAGTGAGAGGTGTAATTATCATATGTACTCCAAGGGTAATCTGAGGGCAAAGATTTCAATTTTAGCCTGAATCAACAGCATGATTTTCTCGAAGAAAATCTCATATTCTTCCCCATTTTCTATTCTTTTATTCAGATTGTAGTGTGATCTTAGAGTACATTAGATGCCTTTCAGATAAACCAAAGCAGAACACATGCTGGAGGGATCCTTCAGGGCACTCCAACAAGTAATAGACCTTCAGATCCCCAAACCGTATTAGCATCAGTCTGAAGCTGTCTCACTCCAATTTATAGGAGGGAGAGGAGGTTCTTTGGCGTGAGATTAATAAACAACAGTTCAAACGGTCCGACCAGTTTATTACAAATCTTAATCAGGGAGATGGGGAAGGGAAGGAGGGTGATAGAAAAGATAAGAAAGAAGCAAGAATTGCATAACATGGGGATAGTCACCACTAGGATCCGGCAGTGGTCCCATTGCATGCCGTCCCAATGGTCGCAAAAGCGCAGGGGGAGAACAGCAGCAGTGTGGCCAGCCTTGGGCGGCAAGCAGGTAGCAGGAAGAAGTCACAGGGTAAGTGTCACGGAGTTAACTAGATCAATCTATGCCTGTGACAGGGGGCAGTAAGCCCCTGCCCCCCCACCTCCCCCTGGCCCCACAAAATGGGAAGGAAGGAAGGGTGGAAAAAAAAACAGCGGCAACGATCTATGGAGGAAAACTTATTTTACTAACTATGATATCAGAATGCAAGATAACACAATATAATACAATCTAATTGAAATTGAGACTAATGAATCAAATAAGATAGGAGAGAGAGTTCCTGAGACTGAGTCAAACCTGAAAAGCTTGGAACGGCTAGGACCGCCAGCACCCACTGCCAGGCAGTAAGAGACCGCCCCACCCAGAAGGGTCAGATCCCATGACTTCCGTAATGAATAGAGATAGGTACCTGGAACTGAAGCATTAACACTTTAATTCCAGATGTCTTTAATGTGGAATACTGAAAACCAAAAAACATAAAACCACGACAGTAAGTCTGGGAGGAAGCAGCAGGACTCAGGTAGCAGGCCCAGGAGAGTCTGTCAGCATGCAGGCATGTAGTGAGGGATGTGATTGCAGACTTCCTTCAGCATGCAGGTATCACGTCGTGAGAAATCTGTTGTCAGAAAACCTTTCTTCTTTGTGAGAAATTTGTTGTCAGAAACCTTTCAGGAGAGAGCAGCAGCAGCATGGCCAGCCCTAGGCAGCAAAAAGGTGAAGCAACAGAGTAGGTCCAGGAGGGCGAGGGGCAGGACGTGAGGTTTCTCATGTCACAAAACTCTCTTCTTCTTCATGAGGAATTGCCAGAAAACCTAATCTCATTTTTGTATGTCCCCGTTTTATCCTTCTTCCGCCAGCATGGCATTCCTGGACTCTTGGGTAAGAATCATGTGCAGTGCTCCTTGAGAGAGCTGTCTGCCTTGAGATAAGCCCACACAAAAGACTGCTTCTCAGCCATTGATCTGCGGCTTATCGCTGGACTTTTATGCTCTTATACATATTAAATTTGAGATACGTCATGATGATTCTTTGTCTTATATCACAGGCTGTCATGCTAGCATGCAAGTGTCTAATACAACAGCATAATATATGGTAATGTTTTGATGTTGTTCATTTTAAAGCTATCTAAAGAATGTATCAGAGGAATATCTGTGTAAAATTTCATGAAAAACTTTGTTTCAAATATAATTGGAGTGAAAGAAATCTAAGTACTATTTCGTATTTATTTATTGTTTTATCTTGTGTCTCAATACTTTTTCTTTTAGTCACTCTAACATCTCCTTACAACTAATAATAACAATTGAAGACAATCTATTACAAGGGTTATACCTTGATTTTCAAACAAAAATATTTAAAAACCTCAAACTAATCATTTTTTCTACATTTCTCCAAAGATAAGGGCCTAAGAGCCTTTGCTGCTTAGTAATTTCTTTTTGTGTGTTGTGTTGCTTTTGTTCTTGTTTTGTCACATTTTGTTTTGAATTTAATTTGGATATTGTTGTGTAGTATTCATTACCCTGCTAGAGGACAGGTATTATCCTGATTTTTCAGAAGGAGGTACACGGGCATAGAAAAGTAAATCATTTTGAGAAGTTTGTTCAGTGGATTTGACCAATGATTGTATTCTTACATAACCACTCTCCTGATTTTTAGACCTAAACATCTTTGTTCATTTCTTCTTCTCTGCTTAGCACCACTCAGGTTCAAAGTCCTAGGTCTCCATAAGCTCTTGTAATGAGTAAGCCTGTTTTAAAATTTGAAATTGCAGATTCTTTCTAGTTCTTTTTCCCGTGTCTTTTTACTTAAAGTATATTTGAACTGCTTTACTTTGAGAAGATAATTAAGTCTACAGCCTCATTTTTCTATCAGATAGTATATATATGAAAATATTTCCAGAACCCAGACAACTTTATTGGACATTGTGATACCAGTTTTGCATGCACTGTCCTTAGAATTAATTGCATTGCAAAGCATATTCCAATGATGCTTTATCTTGCAGATGCATCCCATCTAAATTTTCTTCTTTGTAGATACCGTATGAATGAGTCAGTAGATCAGAGAAATACATGAAGCCTGGTGCAAAATTCTTTCTATGAAATAATATAGGAGGAAGTCAAGTCATACTGTATCGACCACACCACTCAGCTTGGTGTCATCTGCAAACTTGCTGAGGGTGCACTCAATGCCATCATCTATGTCATTGATGAAGATGTTGAAGAGCACCAGTCCCAAGACTGACTCATGAGGAACAATGCTGATAACCAGCCTCCGCCCTGGCATAAAACCATTATTCACAACTGTTCAGCTGTGTCTAGCCAATCAATTCTTTATCCACTGAGCAGAGAGAAGGATGTGGTGAGGGACCATGTCAAAGGCCTTGAGGATGTCCAGGAAGATGAAATCCATCACCCTTTCCCTATCCAGCGATGTTGACACTCTATCATAGAAGGCCACCAGATTGGTCAGGCAAGATCTGCCCTTGGTGAAGCCATGCTGGCTGTCTTGGATCACTTGTCTCCTATGTGCCTTAACATAGCTTCTAGAAGGATCTGCTCCATGATCTTCCCAGGCACAGAGGTGTGGCTCACCAGCCTGTAGTTCCTCGCGTCTTCCTTTCTTTCTTAAAAATGGGAGTAATGTTATCACCATTATTAAAAAAAAAAAACAAAACCATAGCATGTCATCATACAAGTCTCAATAAAAGAAGAATGTTATCCTAGTAAAAACCATGATACTATGTAGTAGTACTTTTATGAAATGTATAATGATACACAAAAATATTCATATGCACATGTATGAATATACATGTATTTGTATATACATGTATTTGTACATATATATGTATGTGTATAAAAGTGAATTCCACAATTTGAACAACAGAAATTACCAAAGATTCTTTCATTTACATTTAGAATGTACTGAATTATGCACAAATAGTGTAGACAGGTCTTTGTTGTTGCATGCATAAAGCCACTGAATTTGACTTTGCCATCTATTACTTTTTCTGTAACCTGAAGAAGGAGATTTTATAAATAACACAGTTAGAATTTATAAATGCTCACTGTTTCAAAGAGTTTTGGTATATTCATGCAAATAAAAAACAAACTCATTCCATCACAGATATTTATTAGTTATTTCCACATGTGAACATAACTGGGAGGTGATGGCATGAGAATAATTCTCCATTAACAAATACAATTAAAATAAACTTTGAAGCTTGTTTCATCTCTAAATTGATGAGAAATGTGAACAATCATTAAAAACAAAGAAAAATCTTTTCCTAACAATGATTTATTGTCCTCATCTCACAATTTCATGGTGATGCTGATATACTACAGCTGCACGTTAGAGTCCTAGTACATTGATTTAAGCAAACAAACAAAGAAAAGAAAAGGATAAGAGAAAGAATAGAGTTGTCAGATTATTCTTTATTTGAAATATTTATATTGAACTTTTATAGTGCACTATTAAGAATTTTCTTAGCAGTTAAAAAAAAAAAAAAAAAAAAAAGTATTTTAAGGGGGACCAGAATGACTATGCTTCAATGCTTCATTGTGAATGCATCTGCAGTAGATGGTGAGATCCACAAAAAATGTTTGTATATATATATATATATATATATATATATATATATTTTATTAAGAACACTGAGCTGATCTTACTATCACTGGAAAATAACATTGCTATTTCTAGAGAGCTTTTCAGCAGTAACAAAGGCAGCATTCAGCAAAATGTTTGCTGACTCCAATTTAAGATTTTCCACATGATTACATTTCTAAATGCTTCCAACCAATATGCAATAAAGACAATGTGCAATAAAGATATTGTACATGGTGTAAGTCTTTCTAACAGTGTTCAACACTAACCTAAGAAAACATCATTACTGTCAATGCTTAAAACAATAGAATTTAAACTTACAAGTCATGTCACATTCTTTGTAGAATCATAGAATCACAGAATCCTTCGGGTTGGAAGGCAATTTTAAATGTCATCCAGACCAACTTCCCTGCAATGAACAGGGACATCTACAGCTAGGTAAGGTTGCCCAGGGCCTTATCCAGTCTCACTTTGAAAGACTCCAGGGATGAGACATCAACCAGTACACTAGGTAATTCCAGTATACACGAGGTATTCCAATGCCTCACCATCCTGACTGTAGAAGATTTTTTCCTTATACTAATCTAAATCTACCTCCCTGAACTTGAAGACACTTCCCTTTGTTCTATCATTATGGGCCCTGCTAAAAGTCTGTTCCCATCGTTCCTTTATCTCCTTTTTAGATACTGAAAGGCCACTATCAAGATACCTCATAACCTTCTCTTCTCCAGATCGAACAGCCCCAGCTCTTTCAATCTATTCTCAACAGAAAGGAGTTCCATCCCTTGGATCATTTTTGAGGACCTCATCTGGGTGAGCTCCAAGATGTCTATAATGCATAAAGCTTTTTGTAAGCATAATAAATAAGCCTTGGCTTTAAAAGTAATAATAATACTAATAAAGTGGATTTAAAACTATTTTAAGATATATTTTTAAGGAAGTCCTAAGAGCAGTCATAGTAAGACCAAAATCTTTCAGTATAGACATACTGTCATGCTGGATGCAGAAAACCCGTAGTATAAATTTGACTGTAGCAACAAAACTATGTAACACAGTAAAAGACAACATTTTCATGACAGTAGTTACTATTTCTTAACACAGTGTCATATTTACTGAAATAACCAGCGTCTATTTCCAAGTCTGCCTGAAGAGTAAATCACCCTGAGAGTCTTTATTCATCAGCCTTAAGCTGTATAGATCTGCATCTATTATTCTACTTTGAATGTTACATTTACTACACCTGCTATGGGTTCTTTATTGAAGAATCCAATAAAACCATTATTTGTTACTGGGATGCTTGCTGAATGAGACCAAGCAGTAGAAGTATGTAGAATGAGGAGGTGGGTGGTGGATTTCAGTAGTGCTGGCAATGACAGTAGGTCACTTCCACTAGTGTAGATTTTTACAAGTGTGGCATGCAAGACCTTGTTCATTTCTGGTGAAAATGCATTTCTAATGGTGGTGCATTTCTAATGGTTTTGAAAAATAGTGTTTTATAACTAAGAATTTTCTCTATCATATAATGTTACTGTGCTCGTTGTAGACGTTCTAGCTTCCATGGAAACAAATTGGAGATATTACTTTTGGAGCAACCTACGTACATTTTTTTCTGTATGGATTGTATTTTGAACACATACAAATAATCTTCTGGGTTTATATATTCTGGAATTCAGTTAAAATTTGTAATTGGTTGGTTGGTAGATGCTAATGGCTTGTCAAATTATGTCAGTACATATCATTGCAATTATGTACAACTTCTGCTATTTCTATCATATGTAAACTCTACCCACCTAAGTTCTGTGGTGCAAGCACATATAGTCTAATGTAATATTTATAAGCTGAAAAAAAAAGAATTTAGATTAGATATTTTTTTTAAAAAAAATCTTCACTATGTGAGTGGTGAGGCACTAGAACAGGCTGTCCCAAAAAGTTATGAAGGTCTTATTCGTGGAAATGTTTAAGACCAGGATTCATGGGGTTTATCCACAAAATATCAGTCTGAACTAGTGGAAGGTATCCATGCCTATGGCAGGGGACAAGGAACTATATGATCATTAAGGCTTCTTCCAATTCATGCCATTCTGTCATTCTATGATGCTACAACTGTTACTGACTCTCTGGCTGCAGGATGGGCTCAGTTAGTGCACAGCTATCCGTATGTGAACTTACAGTGATATTTACAGTCATCTCACATTTAACATTGTTCCCATTGTTTTGTCTGTTTATCTTTTTCTTGTGTGACATACCTGCAAAAACTTTCTACTTGAATTTTTTTTTTCTCTCAGTGGGATAAGTTGCCTCTAGGATTCACCGCAGTACGAATAATACAAAAACAAAAAGAACAACAACAAAATAAAATAAAATAAAATAAAATTGTGGAGTCCTATGCAGCAATCTATAAGTTTTTGTGGGAAATGAAAAGTTAATGCTTTCTCTCTCTTCTTTTTTTTTTTTTTTCCTAATCAGTAAGTAGTTAATATAAATCTTCCCTTTCCTTATTAAAGTGATCTTTTGATCTTAGTCACTTCAAATACTTGAAGACAATGAAGACGTAATTGTCATGCGAACAGTTCTTTTGAAGATAGATTTTTATGTAATTACTGCTACTTTACCACAGAGAAAGGACGGAGGCTGGAATGAATCACTGGTTTTGGTGACAACTAAAATTTGGTGTTGCATAGGCAGAATATTTATGTGTTCTGTAATTTAAGTAGAGGAACATATTATTTCATTTGAAGCTTTTGATTCTAGTCACACAAGCAGTCAGTAAAAATGTCCTCTGTTTTCTACCCAGTAAGGTTGTTAGGAAGGACAGACTTGTGACTCCTCTTTTATTTGCCTTCCCTACTACTACATTAGTGTGGGTGGGTGGGTGGACTGCTGTCTGAGTGCAAAACTCTTACACTGATCTTTCTTTTTTTTACAGTTTTGAATTTCATTAATTGCTATATTTCAGAGCCTTATCTATATTACATCCCTGCTCTGTTTTCAGCTAAGACAGACAAAGTAATGCATTACGAAATATTTCAAACTATTTTAATACTTCATTAGACATTTAATTGAATTTTCAGTGTGTTTCAGAGTTACTATGCATCAGACTGCCAAATACTGCGTATCCTCAAAGGCATTTAATCAATGTGACTAGAAATAAAAGAGAGAGTGTGTAAAGGGAAGAGGGTTGAAAACTTTAAGTGTACCAAAACAATAAAAAAAAAAAAAAAAGGAAGAAAGGATCATGAAAGAGATCAAAATACTTTTCACCACGGGAATGGTGTGGTCAAAATATCAAAATGTGGCACGTAACATAAGAAAAACTAGAAATGACATTTCCTGACATTCTGACAATTTATAACAAAACTCAACAAACTAACGTGTAGTCACATAAGTTATTTTGCTTATATCAGTGTATCTCTGAAATGGCAGTCCAAAATTTTTTCATTAAAAATATTGTTTTATTACAAATACTATGCAACATATTTAGATCATCGTTTTTATTTAGTGACTTAAACAGTTTAAAATTTCTTGTTTCTTTATCCTTGTTGAAGTAATAATCAGAACTCAGAGAGACTGTGAACTTACCGAAAAATGCAAATTATTATTTTTTTTAAAGTTCATTTTGTTGATATAAATTGCCACAGTTCTAATAAGTGGATTTATTTCTACTGAATGAACTATATATAGATAAAATCTCTGAAGAGAAGTAGTTAGCAAGGTGTTAAGTTTATGGAAATATTGTCTCACTCCATATCTATAAAAATAAGAAGATGCTTCAGAGGAAAACGTTATCTTTAGGTTGTAAACCTTGGAATGACTCTGATTTTACAGCTTTATTTTCTAACTCTGAAGAAAGTACTGATATAAGATTTTGCTTTGATTTACCTTGTATATATTACTCTTTAATATTTTTAATGCTCTTTTTTTTTTTTTTTTTTCCACAGAAACATGGGATCACAGAACAGATCATCTTGTCCAGTCCAAACTGCTTCTAAAGCAGCTTGTCAAAAGTCATATGCCCAGGTTTTGAATGTCCCCATGGGTGGAGAGTCCAGATGAACTCTGGGAAACCTGTTCCAGTAGCTAGTTATGCTCACAGTAAAATAGTTATTATTTCTGTTTCAGTGGAATTTGCTGAGTGTCAGTTTGACCTCATTGCTTCTTGTCCTGTCACTGGGAACCAATGACAAAGTCTGGCTACATCTTTTTTGCTCCCTCCAATCAGACACTTACATACAGTGATCAGATCCTTCTCAAGAATTCTTTTCTTTAGGCTAAACAATCCCAATGCTCTTGGCATCTCACCTTACAAAGGATGCTCCAGTCCCATCATCCTCTTCATGACTCTTTTCTGTACTTACTCCAGTATGTCTATGAATTGTTAGTTGTAGAGTTGTATTATGTACACAGTAGCACTACATTAATTATACCTGTGACACATGCATTTTGGCAACTACCTGAGTGGGTAGACCATAATCAAAGTGAAATGTAGTACAAAGGTCCAGCATCATGTATTTGTATTGTCTTTGTATTCAGACCAATTACTAATACCATTTACTTTTGCCCCATGGAGCACCATATCTGCCCTAGAAAGCACTTGGCCTGTCAGTTAAACTGTGTCAGCCCCTAAGAGTGTGTCACAGAAGCATACATATCACACTGCACTACATAGAGACATGCGATATGAGAGCATAATCTTGTACTTGAGCATTCATTTACACTCTCAGATCCATTTCTAGGTGCAGGATCTTCACCATAATGTGGAATGCACATTGTGCGCAATAGAAAATCTCAATATACATACAATATACTAAGATAAATCAGGAGGCATCCTTCTCCTCCTCCAGTTGAATTTTTGTCATTTATGTCACTATCACTTTGTCTTATCCCACACAGAATATTTTGACTTTTTATCTCCTGAGTTGCTCCTCCCCTAGTCATCAAGGGTCATGACTGTAGTGGGGTCATCCAAGACTCAGAGGAAAATACACATCAATTTATTGAGAGCTTTCTTAACAACAATTAATGCTCTACTTGGAGGTAAAATTGGCTAATTTGCCAGTTAAGATTAACAAGCATTAGAGGTAAGAAAATGTTAGGCGATGGTTACTACAAAGAGTGAAAGAATAAAAGAAAATAAATAGAAATGATAGAAAATGAGGAGAAACAGACAAATATGCAAACATAGCAAAGCAAAGTGGTTCATAACTCCTTAATCCAGTAATGTCTTGGTGTCAGGTGCTGATCTTAGTATTCGTGGGTCATCTAAGGTGGTGATATTCAGTCGGTCAACTAACAACAATACGAACTCTTACTTATAGATCAAAGTCATCAAGCCTGCTCTTTTGGAGTGATTGCTTCTGGCTTTGGGATCTCTTCAGGATCTCTTTTGCTTGCCGTTTTCCAGGCCTTGCAAATTTAAGTCAGCAGATAAGAGGAAACAGGGAGACTCCAGCTCACATCGCTAGAAAAATGGGCTATAATAGAAACTAGCAGGAAATTGGTTTAAAGCAATTAGAACAAAGCAGTGGAGTTCCTTTGCTAATTCCCACATTTTGAGCCAGACTAACAATAGGTTCAAAAAGAGATTAGAATAATTCACAGATAATCTGGCTTTCCAAACCCAAGAAGACTAAGCAGGACATGGTCTCTTACATCTTCATTTAATCATAATAACTGTGAGGGTATATAAAGACCTCATGGTGCTATTGCTGGAGAGAAAAAAATAGGCTAAATGGGCCATTGACATGATTGCTGAGCAGCTCTTGCTCCCTACATTCCAGGAAGATAGATACCTACCATCTCTAGATTGCCTCTGCTGCTCGAGGAACAAGAATCATCTAAGTTTTTCTTTCTTGTCCCAGGGTGATTCAAGCCTTCAGCTGTACTCAAGATACCGCTAGTGCAAATCTAACAGTACTAATTTAAGTAGAATAAATATATGATGGTTTTGTCTAAGCTTTTCTATAACAGCTTATGACCAGAATGATTTGGCCAAGAAATAAGCCAACCTCTTCTTCCTGTTGAAGCCAAGGATAGGGGAAAGTATTTGCACAGTGTAGCAATTACAGGACAAGAAGAAAATCAAAGGAAGTTAGTTTGACTCCATCTTTTATTTCATTTAGATTAATATTAAAATTTCCATTTACCATATAGGGATTTTGTTTGTTTGTTTGCTTGTTTGTTTTCTAAGAGTAGAGTTATTTGTCTCTTTACTTTGATTATACTCAAGGCAATGTATTCAATTTAGTTTGGAAACATGGTTAAACACTGACTTAAGTTTTGAAAATCCTGAATTATACAGCTGAAGTATATAATATATTTTGCAGTAATATGTAGAAAATTTACTTTGACAGCCTCAGAAAGACAAGAACAATGAAATTCATACATTTGGTCTCCAAGATGCACATCATTGATATAAATTATTCAAGTGATTACAAAATTTAAGTTTCCTTTGAATTTATTTTTAAGCCTTAGAATTACAATTTAACCATATGAAAATATTCACTGAGATTCTAAGTAATCTCAAAGATGTCATTTTGTATGCTTTGTATCCAATCCTAAAAGAAAAGTTCCCTTCCCTTCCCTTCCCTTCCCTTCCCTTCCCTTCCCTTCCCTTCCCTTCCCTTCCCTTCCCTTCCCTTCCCTTCCCTTCCCTTCCCTTGACTGGTTGAAATTCATTTTCATCAAAAATTATTTAGGATTGAAAAGACATTCAAGATTCAAGCCCAGTGATCAAATTACCTAAAATTTTTGAGGTGTGATGTAAAAAACCCTTATTTTTCCCTCTTTAAATCTTTGAGGATTTCAGTCAGATCAGTCAATCTAACTTGTCCTTTTATAATCCTTGACAATCCAATATCATCATGTTGTTTTCTTTCATGAATCTTAAGCCTTTGAGTGGTTTATTTTCCACAGATGAATCAAATCCAGAACAATAAATCCTCAGTGGACTTTTCTGATATTTGAGAAAAGCACACGTAGCAGTGCATCACACCTTTTGTCTCTGGAGGTACATATATTATCAAAATAATGACTGTCAGTCAGGATGAAATATGAGTATGCAATACACACACGCATGCCCAGGCTTTCTTTAGAAGGACTCCCAGAAGCAGAAGCAGATGAAGAATATAGTGTGCTTTAGCTTATTTCCTAGTCTGGTTAGCCCAAGGATCAGAGCTGCATGGTGCTGAGCATTCCTGCCATGCTCTAAGACTACAGTCAGTCTCATCAGAGAGACCTGGAACCTGGGTATTATGATGAGGATATTTTGAAAATAAATCTAGTACTGTGCTTACTGGAATATTTTCTATAATAATTGGGAAAGAAACTAGTTGCTGTGGCTTGTACTGCCAACTGGAAAAGGGAAAAAAATAAATAAAAATTACATGTATAAATATAATATTTTACATGCATATGTGTACTCATATAAAATGCATATAAAATGTGTAGTCTATGGAAGGATGATTTGTATCCATCATGTATATTTTTTGCTTTAGAGATATAATTCCTGAGCAGTATGGTACAATCAAGAAATTTTTACCTAAAATATATATTGAAAGGTACTTTTTCAAAGTACATATGACAGGTATGCAAATCACTCATTATCAGACTTCATTTCACTGTATAGATTATGGTATATACTGTTTTATCCATGAAAGAGTGCAGGAGATGATCAGTCAGCACTGTCAATAGCATTATGTCAAATTAAGTTATCTAAGCATGGTGCTACATGAAGGATGGTAGCTAAAACTCGTTTCCCTTATCATAAGAGCATGAAAAGGTACAACTTAATAATGCTGGTTGACTAACATTCAGAATTTAATTTCGGGATTTTTTTTCATGTGTTTGATTTATGAAGATGAAAATACAAATTTGAAGGACAGTAATGATATTTTGCAAACAAAGTAGGCCAATATAATATTTACACATATTCCTAAAGTATTGCTTTCTTAGAATAAGTAAACATCTCTTCAACAGTCTTAGATCATACACTTCATTTTAAAATTTGAGGATCTGCTGTGACAGCCAAATAAATAAATAAACAAATAAATAACTAAATAAATAAATTGTGGAATTGTCCTATATTTTTAAGTAATTATTTAGCAAAATAAATGCTATATTTTAATACAGTGAGCTAGTTTACTATGACATTAAAGTGTTGCACAGTAATACTTAAGTAGACTTGTTCTATTGTCTTTTTTACTAAAATTAAACATTTTGAATAAAGAGACCAGGATTTATAAACATGAACTTGATATATCTCCTGGGATATTCCTTATGAAACTTCCAGTTATCAACGGATTAAGTCACTCTCACTTCTGAAACAAAATTTAGACAAATTGGGAATATTAAAGAATTTGCCCAACCTATGTATGATGTCCATGGCAGATTTTCACATGTAGCCGATGTAAGAGACCACAGGACAGCAGCGGATATGGCCTAAAGGAGGCTGTAGCCCATGGAGACCCCCTGCAGGAGCAGGCCCCAGGAGTCCTTGAAGAGAACCTTGCATTCCCCAGGAGGTCTGGGGGAGCCATGGTGGGGATCCATGCTGGAGGAGTCTGATCCTGAAGAGTAGGACCCATTGTATGGAAGTGTCACGGAGTTAACTAGATCAATCTATGCCCGTAACAGGGGGGCGGTAGGCCCCTGGCCCCACAAAATGTGAAGGGAAAGGGAAAAGGGATAGGGAGATGGGAGCTGGGTTCAAGGAAGGAAAAAAAAAAAAAAACAAACAAAAAAAACCAGCTGCATTTATCTGTGGAGGAAAACTTATTTTACTAACTATGATATTGAACTGTCCTGGTATTGGACAGACCAACCAGAGGTGAAGCGTTGCTGGACCTTCAGCTCACCAATATATAGGAAATCATTAAAGGTGTTAAGGTTGGAGGCAGCCTAGGCTGCAGTGACCACGCCCTGGTCGAGTTCATGATCTCAAGGGATATGGGCTTGGCAAAAAGTGGCATCAGGACCCAGAAGTTTGGAAGAGTGAACTTTAACCTGTTCAATGGACTGTTGGCCGAGATCCCCTGGGATGCTCTCTTCAAAATCAAAGATGTTGAGGAGAGCTGGCTACTCTTCAAGGATGCCTTCCTGAAATCAAAAGAGCTCTTTGTCCCTCTGAATAAGAAAGCGGGCAGAGGAGGTATGAAGCTGGAGTGGCTCAGTAAGGACCTGCTGGGCATGCTGAGGGCGAAGAAAGGTGTGTGCCAGCTCTGGAAACAAGGGTGTGTCACTTGGGAAGAATACAGGGATGCCCTCCGGACTTGCAGATATGGGATCAGGAAAGCCAAGGCGCAGGCAGAAATGAACTTGGTGAAGGACATGAAAAACAATAGAAAGACTTTCTACAGGTACATTGGCCAGAAGAGACAGGCCAAAGTGAGTGTACATCCTTTGGTAAATGTAAAAGGAGAACTGGCTATAGCGGACGAAGAGAAGGCTGAGGTACTGAATGAGTTCTTTGCCTCGGTCTTCACTGGCGGCCAGGATTCCAGTACTTCTCCCGTCCCTGAGCCCTGCATCCCTAAACCTCTAGCTGGGGACTGGGGATGTGGATTTGATGGGCAGACAAATCGGTGGATAAGAAACTGGTTGAAAGGCCGCAGACAGAGGGTGGTCATCAATGGCTCCAGGTTCAGGTGGAGGCCAGTAATGAGTCCCCCAGGGGTCTGTCTTGAGACCAGTGCTCTTTAACATCTTTATCAATGACATCAATGATGGAATTGAGTGCACCCTCAGTAAGTTTGCTGAAGACACCAAGCTGAGTTTTGAAGTTGACACAGAGGAAGGAAGGGATGCCATTCAGAGGGACCTCAACAGGCTAGAAAGGTGGGCCTGGGTGAACCTGATGAGGTTCAACATGGCAAAGTGAGGAGTTTTGCACTTGGGCTGGAGGAATCCCAGGCATTTATACAGACTGGAAGGAGCAGTCCTTGAGAGCAGCCCTGTGGAGAAGGACCTGGGGGTCTTGGCAGATGAAAAGCTTAATATGAGCTAGCAGTGTGCCCTTGCAGCTTGGGAGGCATATGGTATCCTGGGCTCCATCCAAAGAGGGGTAGCGAGCAGGGACAGGGAGCTGTCCCCCTCTACCCTGCTCTTGTAAGTCCCCATCTGGAGTACTGTGTCCAGGTCTGGAGCTCCCAGTACAAGAAAGACAGGGAGCTGTTGGAGAGGGTCCAGAGGAGAACCATGAAGATGATCAGGGGACTGGAGCACCTCCCCTATGAAGACAGGTTGAGGGAGCTGGGCTTGTTCAGCCTGGAGAAAAGAAGGCTGCAGGGTGACCTCATTGCAGCCTTTCAGTATCTACAGGGAGCCTACAAACAGAAGGGGAATCAACTCTTTGAAAGTGTAGATAACACAGCAGGACAAGGGGAAATGTTTTTAAGTTGAGGGAGGGAAGATTTAGGCTGGATGTCAGGAGGAAGTTCTTTACAGAGAGAGTGGTGAGGTACTGGAACAGGCTGCCCAGAGAGGTTGTGGATGCCCCGTCCCTGGAGGTGTTCAAGGCCAGTTTAGATGGGAACGTGGGCAGCCTGGTCTAGTATTAAAAGTGGAGATTGGTGGCCCTGCCTGTGGCAGGGGGGTTGGAGACTCATGACCTTTGAGATCCCTTCCCACCCTGGCCATTCTCTGATTCTGTGATTCTATAATAAATCAAATAAAATAGGGGAGAGAGAGAGTTCCTGAGACTGAGTCAAACCTGAAAAGCTTGGTACAGCTAGGAAAGTACCCTCCAACACCCCCTGCAAGGCAGTAAAAGTCCGCCAAACCCAGAAGGGCCGGATCCCATGACTTCCGCGACGTACAGGGACAGGTATCCGGAATTAGAGCATTAACACTTTATCTCCCAGTGCACTACATGATGTTATGATATAGAATACCAAAAACACAAAACCATGACAAAAACATATGGGAAAATTTATTGAAGAACAGACCACAACACTCATTCCCCATTTCTCTATTAAAAAAAAATACTGAGGGATCTGGAACTGTTCAGCCCGAAGAAGAGAAGACAGAAAGGGGATCTTATCAGTTCTAAAGGGTGAGTGTCAAATGGATGAGACCAGACTCCTTTTGCTGGTGCCCAGCAACAGGACAAGAGACAACAGGCACAAACTGAAACACTAGAAGTTCTGTATGAACATGAGAAAACTTCTTTTCTTTGAGCACTATTATAGAGCAACGGAACAAGCTATCTGAGATATCATAGAGTCTTTTTCTCTGGAGATGATAAAAACCACCTGGATGTTCCTGTGCAACATATTGTAGGAAACCTTCTTTAGCAGAGGGGGGTGGAGTAGATGATCTCCAGAGGTTCTTCCCAACCCTTTTGAGCCTGTGATTCTATGATTCCCTTGCAGTGGTTGGGAAGATCAATGGTAGATGGGTAGAAGGTGTTTTTAGTCTACTTTTTAGTTTCTCACTGCTCTTGTCTGTTAAAAATAGACGGTAAATTATATTAATCTCTTTACTTCAAGCCTGTTTTGCCTGTGACAGTAATTGGTAAGTGATTTCTATGTCTTTGTCGCAATCCATGTGCCTTTCCTTTTCACTGTATCTTTTTCTCTCTGCCTTGAGGAGTGTGAGATCTATCTACTAGTGTGGAACCACAACCAGATGAAACACTGAATTAAACAGAACTTAACAGGAACATTTAAAATTTAAACCAGGCTCAGAGAGCAAGAAGAAACAACACAAATGACATTATTTGCACCCTGTCTGCTGCCTGTAATATAATTCATAGTTTATATAAAATATTAAACAAACAAACAAAAACAGGAAAAGAAGGGAAGTGGCAAGTAGATCTAGGAAAAGGATGGATGTTTCTTCTAACCATGTCTTCAGAAAAAGACACTATCTTACTCCTAAAGGCATGATAAAATAAAGATAAAGAAAAATAGCAAAGTCTCTGGTGTGTTAACCCCACATACCCCAAAGACATCAGGAACATTTACATCCATTCTGCTCTTTGAGAAATGAAACCTGTAAACTGAAACAAAGCAGAAAATCTTACAAGCTATGCACCACTTCTCCACTCAGTGGCCTCACAGTATTGAAAGGTCAAGATCAGTGATCATCTATCTCCATAATTTCAGTCACAATTGGCAAAAACAATTTAGAACCTGTCAGGAAGTTAAATTGAAATCATTCTCTGGGAAAGGAGTGTCTGTCTGCTATGATTTCTTTACCCTACTACAACAACTAAGAAATTCAATCATATTTGTTACTTGCTACTGTTATTAAATTACTGCAACTTGCACGCCAATGTATTTTTAGGTAATTTTTCTCTAGCTTAGACTACAGTTTAAAAATTTTGAAATCTAGGTACAAAAAACATCACAAAAATGCATTTAATTACCTCTAAGACTAGAGTTTTAAAAAAATTATGAGCATTAGTAGAGCACATTTTTGATGATACTGAATGCCTAGCTTCTAGTAACACTGAAGCCTTTTTAGTGTTGAATGATATTTTTGGGTGTCAGAAAACTGAAGTAGGCGTATATTCTAGTGGAAAATGAGCAGCTTTTGGAAAGAAAACAAAATACTTGTGTATACTCAAATAAATTAATTGAAATGCAATTACAAGCTGATCAGTTTTGTTTTTGTTTGTTTGTTTGTTTTTGCAGTAGCATGCTTGAAAGAGAAAAAAATGCAAAAATGATGAGTCTAATACTAGCGAGAGAGATCTCCTTTTAACCATCAATTAAGATTTTTTCACACTTAGTATAGCACCTTGTTTTCATTTGTATAGCATTACAAACTCTTTATCTACACAAGTTCCAATTTATAGTGTCTGATGTCTGCTTAAAATCAAATTGTGAATTTCAGTTGATATTTTCAGACCAGGATGAAAGTTCTTTTAGAAATGAAAATATTGGTAGCATTAACACTGAGAGCATAATTAGGGTTTGGATCGGTGGAATAAGTTCCAAGGGCTCTGGCATCCCCATGTGACTCCAAGGGCTGCTTAGGCTGTGGGACGTCCCAGGCAGAGTTCTAATGGCTACTTCTAAGCATTTCTGTCACTTGTAACACTGTGAACAAGAACTTGCAATCTAGGAAATGAGAGGCCAAAGGCACCCTGCATTAAATAAAAGCTAGCTACATTCAAGGAAACAAAAGTTAGATGTCTAAATCTGAGCTCATCCAGTTTACAGGTTCTTACAGGTTAAGGTTATGTAACATAGTGTTAACTCCTTACCTTTAGAGTCTATTAGGGAACTGATTATTCCCTGATAAGTTTTAGCTGTTTAGAAAATACTAAATAGAAAACAGTAAACTCAATTTTAATTAGCAGATAACCTTGTCAAAAACAAAAAACAAAAAACAAAAAAAAAAAAAATCAAAAAACCAGAAGAGTACAACATGTCTGAGAACCATTTTTATTATTATTTTAATAATATTTGCATTGTAGATAATGAAAAATCCTTATTTGATGGCAGTTATTATTGTGATACAAGTTTACTTGCAGAAACCACAGATTTTCCTGAAAAATATTGATAAATTTAGAATTAGTTAATTTACAAAAATAATCTAATTTCTTCTGTCAAGTACTCAATTAGTATCTTCATTTAATCTATTAGTGTGTCACTTCATTAAAAAGAAGGTAATGAAGGAAGTGTTATGCAAAATTCAATATGTTGAGTGTCTGCATTGTAGAAGAGTTAAGTACCTCAAATTAACAGCAAATTTCATCTGTGCTGATGTTATTGAAATTAATTCCAATTACTGGTCTGTACTCCATGTGACTTTCACTGTTATTTATTAAATATGGGAGGATTTCAAATATTTGCCCTAATAGTGCTTTCTTCTGATAATACTCCCACTATTGTTCTTTAAGATACTTATACTATTCAATAATATGAATTAGCACTCTAAAATGCTTACCACTCAGTTGATGTGACTTTAAAACAAAAACAAACAAACAAACAATCAAACAATAACAACAACAACAAAAAACCAAAGCCTTCAGAATAGCCTGGAATAGATTTTGTTTGATACCAAGGAATTCTAACATATTTCTCTTCTTGAGCAGAAATGTTATACATTGAGCTAACAGCTACCCAAATATTGAAGACTGTATCAAGTCAAATTGTTTAATAAACTGGCGTATCTTCCGCTACCAGAAAAAAAAATATACAAAGAAGAGAGGAGAGGAGAGGAGAGGAGAGGAGAGGAGAGGAGAGGAGAGGAGAGGAGAGGAGGGAGAGGAGAGGAGGGAGAGGACGAGGAGGAGGACAGAGGAGAGGGAGAGGAGAGGAGAGGAGAGGAGAGGAGAGGAGAGGAGAGGAGATGAGAGGAGAGGAATGAGGAGAGAGAGAGGAGAGGAGAGGAGAGGAGAGCGGAGAGGAGGGAAGGGAAGGGAAGGGAAGGAAGGGAGGGAAGGGAAGGGAGAGGGAAGGGAAGGGAAGGGAAGGGAAGGGGAAGGGAAGGAAGGGAGGGAAGGGAAGGGAAGGGAAGGGAAGGGAAGGGAAGGGAAGGGAAGGGAAGGGAAGGAGAAAGGGGAAAGGGAAGGGAGGAGAAAGGGAAAGGGAAGGGAGGAGAAAGGGAAAGGGAAGGGAAGGGAAGGGGAAAGGGAAGGGTAGGGAAGGAGAAAGGGAAGGGTAGGGAAGGAGAAAGGGAAGGTGGAAGAGAGAGGTGCTAGAACAGGCTGCCCAGAGAAACTGTGGGCGCCCGATCCCTGCAGTGTTCAAAGTCAGACTGGATGGGGCAACCAGATCTTATGTCTGATTTAGTGACTGACAACCCAGTCTGTGTCAGAGGGTTGGAAGTATATGATCTTTGAGGTGCCTTCCAACCAAAGCCATTTGATGATTCTATGTCTAAATAAATTATATATATTTTCCCTTGCTTTTTAAATGTTATGTCAAAACCATTTGCCCTTTTGGTGGTAACGCTACTTACATACTTACATAAAATACTTATTAATTATATTTGATAATACAATCACCAGCGGTAACATATTTATATATTGTTATTCATGACACTGTTTTAGTTCATTTACATTTGGATTTAAGGCAAATTCATAGTTACTACATTCTGATTATTGCTGATACCATTTATGGGCATCTCCAGGATCTACTCCAGTTGTACTGAGCAGACTCTTGCTCTGGTAAAGATGGGATATTGAAATCCTGACACTGGTACTAATTTCATTTTATAGAAGGCATGCAATATATATCCAGTTCTATTGTAATATTTTTATTGTGATACAGGGGAAATCTTATCATCATTAATTGAAACATTGCTTCTCTCCTGTACAATATGTTATCTTCTTTCTTCTGTAGTAGAAGCTCTGTAGTTGAATACTGTAAAATTTCCAAATATCATAGATCATGAAATAATTCAAGTTCAAAAGGACTCATAAGCTCTTCTAGTCCAATCTTTTGCCCCAGATAGAGCTAATTTCATGATTAAACAAGGGTGCACTTTTTTTTTTTTTTCCATATGACATTAGTACATCTCGAAGAATATTAGTTAGATAAGCATTCTGGCCCTTTTCCAGTGGACAGTCACACAAAACCAGGTTATTTTATCTGTTGTTTTTTTTCTTTCTTTCTTTCTTTCTTTTCTTTTTCCATTTATTTAGAATATCTCTTGCTGAAACTCAAATGCTTTTTGTCCTTTTGTTGTGCATCTCTGAGTAGATGCACATCTCTCTTCTGGTTCAATTTGCTGGATAATCTTCCAATTTTATAGCTGAAGACAACATTTAGGTGTCCCCTTAACCTTCTCTCTACAGAGCAGAAAAATTGATCTTCAATGTTTTTTTCTTCACTGGCATGTGCTCAAGACCACTAACCATGGTTCTCTGCTAACTAGTCACTAGAAGAGAGTTCCTAAGCATCCACATTCTCTTTTTTTCCTCATTTGTAAACGAGCTTGAATTATGAGGAGGTTAGATTATCAAATGTTGTGTATTCTGCACTGGATAAGTGAGCTGCAGCTTAATCTTGTGTTTTTTCAGTAGTACCCTGAGAAGTACACAATATGGTTAGATAAATCCAATGTGCAAAACGAATGCAACTTCTATCACCTCACTGTTTAACTTTAAAAACTGTGTGTGTCATCTCTGGAAGATATACTTCTACGTGAAAGTAGGCAACATGTTCACCTAGTTTAGCAACAAAGTCTAAGGTTTTGTTTGCTTGTTTGTTTCTTTATTATTCCTTTGGTTGTTTTGAATTGTTTTCTTGTGGATGTAGGTAAAAAGATTTTTATGGTAAAAGACATTATTTTTTAAAACAAAACCTAATTTAAATAAGAAGAAACATTGTACAAAGGCTGCTCCAAAAGTAGTACAATTTTATTACACCAGCCCACAGTTTCAGTGGTGGTTGTTTGCAATACGAAGTTGAACTTTCCCATCAGTATTCCATTACATATTGTTGTCATGCAATATATAGCAGCAGAGGAGCAGTCTTGGCAAAACAGCATCTGACATGGAAACACATACGTAGCAAAGATATGGAATTGAAACCATCTAGGCAGAAATAATTGCAGTCATTGTCATTCATCAACTCTTGTTGAATTTTTAAACATTTTTAAAATTTTTAAGGGTATGTTACCACAGAGAGGTGGTGAGTGATACTTAGCAGCAACAGTGACATTGATGTGAAAAACAAAGTCAAATCCCAGATGGCCATACAGATTTTCACAAGTGTGGCATGCAAGGTCTTATTCATGTCTAGTGAAAATGCATGTGTTGAGAAATAATATTTTGTAGCTAAGAATTTGCTCTGCCAAATGTTATTGTGCTCTTGGTACCTGTTGTAGTTTCCATACAAATAAATGAGAAGCATTACTTTTGGAGTGACCAACATATTTAATTTGCAGTGAAATAAATTGGTGGTGAAAACATCTGAAAATTAAACTAATTTGGTAGTTATTTTTGTTGTTGTTCATAGAGAAAATAATGCACTAATAGAAGTTTAATATCAACAAAGAAATAGTTTCTGTTTCAGATATTTTGTAACGCAGTATGTCTGATGTTATTTCTTTTCTGAATTATGTTGTTTTGCATATTTAGTGCATACATAGATAGAGGTGAAAAGAAAGATAAAAGAATAATTAACTGGTATCATGAAGTGTTCTATCAGTTTAATAAAATTTAATATCTATGACGATAAATTATATTCAATCATCATATTATTAGGTAGAATGTTTAGGACTCTTGTAGATAAATTCATGATATTTTGAAAGAGATGTTCAATCAAATCTAGAGGAGAGTCACAGTGACTATCAGAGGGCTGGAGCGCTTCTCTTAAGGATAAATTTTGAAAGAGCTTAATATATTTCTTTTTCCCAAGTGGAAGAAAGAGGTAGCTCTAGTATTCTGTTAGAAGATTTCTATAAAATAGATAAGCAAAACTGACCTCTAACTGTGTGCTTGTCTATAAAAGCCTAAGAGGGCTAGATCAGATTTAGATATTTAGAATGTAATTGTATTGTAATGGTTTGCAAATCCACTACATCTTTTTAGCTATAATTGTATTACTTTCATTATACTTGTCAATGTTGTAATAAAAATAATAAACATCAAAAAGATGAAATACAACTTCTGTTTTTCTGTTCTCTTAAAGTAAAAGACAAGTATTACATTCATTTAATGAATTTGCCTACAATTTGCTCACCACCAATAAATGTGTAAAGCCTTTATAATGCTATTTGATAAGAGTATTACATTCTATCATGTACAAAATTTTCAAATTATTTCTCTGTCAATTAGTATGCAAATCACTAATGAATGGTATTCAGTGATTCAATATAAGTTTAACTGATTATTATTGTTTTTTGTTCTGTATTTGTTTTTGGTATTTGGTTTGGTTTGGTTAATTTATTGTCTGGTTGTTTATTTCCCCACTGGGGAGTCTCTGCTTTCCTTTTCAGAAGTAAATCCTTTCAGCTGTGAATTTGCTATAGTACTATATTTTTATGAGTTTTCCATCTCATTGGAGATGATTAGGCTCTTGAGATATGTTAATATCTCACAAACATTATAGACAATGTATTTTCAAACTTGTTTGTAGCTTTTGTATTCCCAAACTAATAGTTGTACACTGAGATCAACAAAGAATATAAAAAGCAGAAGAACATTTGAAAACATGGTCTTGATCAACAAAGTCTTTCTAAATATCATGTGAATATAATAACAAAGATCGAAACTACTTTCATTCTTTTCAGTTAAAGTAAATCTCTGAGAAAACACTTATTGATAGATAACAGAACATGAAATTAAGATTAACTTTAAAAAAAAATCTGTTTTAATAAAAATTGTACAGGGGGTAGAACAATCTGCTCTCGGGATCCTGTTTTAGTAGTGGAATTGGACTAGAGGTCCTCCAGAGCTCCTTCCATCCCCTATAATTCTGTGATTCTCTAACATGCTAGCATAGAAATATAGTTCTCAAAATAGTGAACATTACTCTTACATTTATAATTTTATAATTATAATTAATGTATTGAAGGAAATTGACTTGGTTCAAATTGTCAACATTTTGGAAAAGAAAAAAAGAAAGAACAGGAGATCACATAAACAATATAAATCCTGCAGTGGGAACATTTCAACATGTTGGATGTTGATGGCCTCTGGAGACAGGAATTTCAGCTTAAAAGGTGATCACATTTATGAACTCACCAAGTCAGAGAACAATACTCATTATAGCGGTTAGAGATGCTTTTCCCAAAGCAATACGTTAAAATGCTGATGGTGTTGCTGTATGCTGAAAAATGTGTGTTATGTTTGTGTTACTGTGCCCTCAGGTAATGTGAAAGGAGATATAAACCCAGCTGCACAACCAAAAGCTGACCTCCAGCACTAGCTGTTAAAACTGTGACCTCTGTATAGGAGGAAATCCCAATGGCAAAATAGTGAGTAAAATCAAGAGAAGGAAGTTAAGATAATGTTATAAATTCTTTCAAAATATTCTGTTTAAATATGTAAACAGACCATATTGTGGAAAAGAAATTAACTAGCTAAGACTTGAATGAATGAAATAACTTTTAAAATGACTGCTGTAGTGAAAGTATCCGTAATTATTACTCATTAGGAAAGTCAGCACAAAAGGAAAAGATAAGTTGAAGTTGTCAAAAATACAGTTTCATCACAATGAACGAGAAAATAAGTAGGCTGAAAAAAAAAAAAAAAAAAAAAAAAAAGAGGAAAAAAGGGAGGGCAATTACAGATAGTAGTAAAAAAGCCATATCCCTAGACAGAGTGCTTCAGCCAAGGGAAGACTTCAAGGTAAAAACGTATCTAACAACTATATTTTTTTGCAATCTCTAAATGGATCGGCTCCTGATAAAAAAAAAATATGAAAAAGACAAAAAAAAAAAAAAAAAAAAAAAAAGTGCTCTTTATGAATTATCTATACATTTAGGTCTGTCTCACTCCAGTTTATAGGAGGGAGATGAGGTTCTTTTAATATCTGTATACCCGGCGTGAGATTAAGAAACAGCGGTTCAAATGTTAGTCCAACCAGTTTATTATAAATCCTAATCAAGGAGACGGGGAATGGAAGGAGGGCGATAGAAAAGATTGGAAAGAAGCAAGAATCGTTTAAAGTGGGGATAGTCACCACCAGGATCCAGCAGTGGTCCTGTTGCACGCCGCTTCGAAGGTCCGAAGCAGAAGCAGCAGGGGGGGAGAGCAGCAGCGAGACCGGCCTTGGGCAGCAAGCAGGATTTGTGGATTTGATGGGTGGATCACTCCATGGATAAGAAACTGGTTGAAAGGCTGCAGACAGAGGGTGGTCATCAATGGCTCTATGTCCAGGTGGAGGTGAGTAAAGAAAGGACAAGATAAGGATTAACTCTTGTTTAGGAATATAGGTAAGCTGGATGTGTGGTCAGATAGGAAAAGAACATCTGGAAACTCTGTTGCAACATTACACAAGGAATGGGTCAGGATCGGATTACTTATGTCAGAGACAATGGGTCTTCTCCCATGCAAAGGAGACCCCCACTGCTCATGAGGGGACCATATGTTGATGTCAGGAATGTAATGAATATGTATGAGAATACACTGATTGTGTATTCGTTCGGCCTGTATCTGTACCAAGCTTCTTCCTTACATTGGGCAAGATAGGTGGAAATACCCCCCTTGCACCCAGTGCCTGCGCAGCACTGATTAAAACGTACCTGCTTCATAATCTAACTTTGGGTTGTGGAGTCTGATTCCGCGAGTCAGAGGCAGTAACAAGTGGTGTCCCCCAGGCCTCTGTCTCGGGACTGGTGCTCTTTAACATCTTTATCAATGACATCGATGATGGAATTGAGTGCACCCTCAGCAAGTTTGCAGACGACATCAAGCTGAGTGGTGCGGTTGACAAGGTTGAAGGAAGGGATGCCATTTAGAGGGACCTCTGAGGCTAGAAAGGTGGGCCTGGGTGAACCTGATGAGGTTCAACATAGCAAAGTGCAGAGTTTTGCACTTGGGCTGGAGGAATCCCAGGCATCCATACAGACTAGAAGGAGTGGTCCTTGAGATCAGCCATGCAGAGAAGGACCTGGGGGTCTTGGCAGATGAAAAGCCAGCAGTGTGCCCTTGCAGCTCGGAAGGCAAATGGTATTCTGGGCTCCATCAGAAGAGGGGTGGCCAGCAGGGACAGGGAGCTGATTGTCCCCTCTACCCTGCTCTTGTGAGGTCCCATCTGGAGTACTGTGTCCAGGTCTGGAGCTCCCAGTACAGGAAGGACAGGGAGCTGTTGGAGAGGGTCCAGAGGAGGGCCACGAAGATGATCATGGGACTGGAGCACCTCCCCTATGAAGACAGGCTGAGGGAGATGGGCTTGTTCAGCCTGGAGAAAAGAAGGCTGCAGGGTGACCTCATTGCAGCCTTTCAGTACCTAAAGGGAGCCTAAAAAGGAGGGGAATCAACTCTTTGAAAGTGTAGATAACACAGCAGGACAAGGGGAAATGTTTTTAAGTTGAGGGAGGGAAGATTTAGGCTGGATGTCAGGAGGAAGTTCTTTACAGAGAGAGTGGTGAGGTACTGGAACAGGCTGCCCAGAGTAGTGCTCTATTTCTAGAGGTGTTCAAGGCCAGATTGGATGGGGCCCTGGGTAGCCTGGTCTAGTATTAAATGTGGAGGCTGGTGGCCCTGCATGTGGCAGGGAGGTTGGAGATTCATGATCCATGATGTCCCTTCCAACCCTGGCCATTCTGTGATTCTGTGATTCTGTGACTAGAATGGAATGGAATGGAATTGAATACAATAGTTTAATTAGAATGGACCTACAAAGGTCACTGAGTCCATATGCCTGACCATTTCAGGTTGAAGTTAAATTTAAAGCATGTTATTCAAGATATTATTGAAATGTTTCTTGAACATGACAGGCACTGGGCCTGTTCCAGTGCTTGACGCCTCCTTTCCCCTCCACTCTGACTAGGTTAGGAGGGAACTCTGGAGATCATCTAGTCCAACTCTTTTCAAGCAGGGTTACCTAGATTATGTTGCTCACAGTCTTGTCCTGTACTATTAAACTTTGATTAAAAAAAAAAAAAAAGGCATTAAATGCACCCTTATTTTCCACATCTCTACTTGTTATATGACCATCTACATCACTCCAATGTTTTCTTCAGACTTCTGATCACTGCTGACATATTTGAAAAAGTTTTTTATGCTGTCTTGACACCATACTAACTAGTACCAGCTCAAGTTGAACTTTGGTTTTTATTTTTATTTTTTTCTCCATGAAGATATAAACTGCAGCTCTCTTTTCTCCTTGTGAAACCAAGAATCCAGAGATCACGGCTGTTCTTTTTTTTACCCTACTTCCAAGAGTTCCCTTCTCAGTCAGGGTGATTGTCTGCCACACTTGTTTGACTTGCCTTTCAGTCAGGTTACCCACTCCTGGACTTAAAAGGTTGATCCTGAAAGCAGCTCTAGACAGCTTTAATGGATCCCTAAAACCTCTAGAACTGATTTCCAGGATTGTTCTTTTCTCCTACCAGCATAAATTTTGAACTCAACACTTTGATGATCCAAGACAGTCACCTACCGTCATGTCATGGTTTTCTTTTTTTTTAGTTTTCAGTATTCCACATCAAAACATCATGTAGTGCACTGGGAGTTAAAGTGTTAATGCTCCAATTCCAAGTATCTATCCCTATACATTACAGAAGTCATGGGATCTGGCCCTTCTGGGTGGGGCGGTCTTTTACTGCCTTGCAGCGGGTGCTGGAGCTTGCTTTCCTAGCCGTTCCAAGCTTTTCAGGTTTGACTCGGTCTTGGGAACTCTCTCATCTATTTTATTTGATTTATTAGTCTCAATTTCAATTAGATTGTATTATATTGTATTATCTTGCATTCTGATATCATAGTTAGTAAAGTAAGTTTTCCTCCATAGATTGTTGCTGCTGTTGTTCTTTTTTTTTTTTCCTTCCTTGAGCCCAGCCCCCTTCTCCCTATCCCTTTTTCCTTTCCCTTCCATTCTGTGGGGCTGGGTGGGGTGGGGGGGACTGGACAGGGGCCTACTGCTTCCCTGTCAAGGGCATAGATTGATCTAGTTAACACCATGACACATCACTTCTTCTACAAGCCACAAGCCATTCTTGTTCTCAGCAGATCCAGGAAGGCATTCTACTAGTTCATTCACTCAATATTTTTGGCAGCAAGTTATCTTAATGTGTTTTAGGAATTTCCCAGACTTGCCTGTCAAGCTAGTATGATACTTGCAGGAAAGTTTAGATCTCCCACTAGAATGGGGGTAAATAATTGAGGGAATGCCCTTCATTGCCTATAGAATAGCTCATCTGTACCATTTTCCTTTGTATCCCTAGCCGACAGTAGACACCCACAAAATCTACTTTGCTATCTGTCCCCTTAATCCTCACCCAGAAGCTCTCTACTGCAACAACCATAACTGCAAGGGCTGTACAACCTAATTTCAACCTTAAATATATTGAAAGACTCTACCTTGCCTACAATGTTTATGGCTCCTGAACAGACAAAAATCATCCATCCCAGCACTTCATCTTCAGGACTCATCCTTTCTGCTCTCAATATTCTCTCTGATTTTATAGCTCTGGATAAGGACCAAAACTTTGAGTTCGTCCCATCTGTTCTTCATACTTTGTGCATTGTTGAAGAAGTGCTACTGAACACATAGCACTACCTGGAATGACACAGATGCTCCCATATCTTAGCTAGTACCATATCATCCTTTGGCTTAACTTCAGTGTTCCTAATTGTATTACACTCCCCATCAATCCTAGTTTAAAGCTTTATCAGTTAGTCTTGCCAGGTTACAAGTTTAGAAACTTTTCCCTCATTGAGTCAGGTGGGCCCCAACAGGCTGCAGCATACCACTTGTCTCAAAGTCTTTTCCATTGTAAAACCCCAAATTCTTGGGAAAGCACTGGTATTGAAGCCAGACACTGATCTGGTCTTATCTGCTCCTTTCTGAGAGGATAGAGAAAAACACTGCTTCTGCTCCTGAGTCATCTTCCCAGGGCCATACAATCTCTTTTGATAGACCTCAAATTACTTGTTTTGACCTCGCTTGTACCCACTTGAAAGAGGACTGGATATAGCCAATAGTCTAAAGCCTTCTAAGCTTGTAAGCTTAAAGATGATGTCTTTTATCCTGGCCCCAGGGAGGCAGAAAACTCTGAAGAGTGCTTGGTTTTCGGATGGGTGCCTCTGTTTTCTTCAAGAGGGAGCAGTCTATGACTAGAGATCACTGCTGTTTCATCACACTGTTGGTCTTGATGCAACATTCTTGTGCTGTGGATTTTAACTATTACACTTTTCCTGAATGGTTTTTATTTCCTGCTTAATTTCCCTTAGAAATTAAAATACTGAGGGAATAAGGGCCCTGAGATCTACTTTAATATGTATTTGAGTGTTAGCCCATCTCTTAAACTCCAAGATGTTTCTAGACACTGCTTAAATATGATCAACATTAGTAGCTTAACTTTTGGGGACATGAATGGTCCTAAATATTTTCAAGAATATTAATAAATCATTGAGAATATTACCATCATTTATATTATTACATTTGTATATGATAGCCATCAGTAACATTTTAATTTAAGAATATATTTTGTTGTATATTTTTTTGAAAGAGGTGGGTTTTTTGTTTGTGAGGTTCATTGTTGGTTTTATTTATTTATTTATTTATTTATTTTTGAGAACTGTCAAGTACTGTTTTACAGCATTTACTGAAAAAGTGAACTTCAAGCGATATAATGAAGAATCAGAAAGTATATGAAAAGCTCCATGGATAAAATAATTGCCTCCCAAAGGAAAACACAGTCTGTTAGGAAGATCTTTGGGGATATCTTTGTCCTTATCTCCTTGAATAACATAATACCATTGAACTTTAGATTTACCAGGGGGGGGAAAAAAAAAAAAAAAAAAGAAACAGAAAAAAAAAAGACTGTTCTGCAGAAAGAAACAGAAACATGAGTTATGAAGGAGAAAAAAAGGAGTGTGCATAAGCTCAAGCCAATTATGATACAATTCTAAAAACATAGTAATGAATGTATGAATCAGTTCCACTTAAATAGGCTTAGTATTTTAATGTCTCTAATGCTAGTCTCTACTTTAGGGCCATTTAATCCTGCTTTTTTTTAACCAAATCAGACTCTTGGAATATTTGAATGGTCTACTTCTAGCAGTAGAATTTAATGGGAAACTGAGGAAAAAAAAAGAAGAAATACTGCTGTGTTGAACAGCAAGTGAAATATTCATGTATCTTCCCCCATGTATTTGCATGTCCAAAGAAGGGCAACAAAGCTGAAACACTAGTCTTATGTGGAACAGCTGAGGCAGCTAGGATTGTTCAGTCTAGAGAGGAAAAGGCTCAGGGAAAACTTTATTGCCCTCTATAACTACCTAAAATCAATAAGACAAGTAGTAACGGTTAAGTTGCACCAGGGGAGATTCAGGTTGGATATTGGGAAGAATCTCTACTCAGAAAGAATGGTGAGACATTGGATCAGGTGGAGTGGAATCACCGTCCCTGGAGGTTTTCAAGAAAAGTGTAGATGTTGCACTGAGTGACATGGCCTTGAGTGATCACAAGGATGGGCTTATAGTTGGACTAGATAATATTCTTCGTCTTTCCAACCTTAATGATTCTATGACACTATGATTCTACTCTATGATTCACATCATAGAATAATAGCCAGAAAATTTGCAATTTTCAAGAGGATTTATAACATTTCATAGAAGTATGAAAGATTTTTTTTTTTTATCACATATGGTCTGAAATTAAATATTGTAGATTTCTAGCTGCAAAATAAGGCCAGCAAAGCAAATGAATGTGTTGCAGATATGCTTTAGTAAATATTCTAGGGAATATAGTTATCACCAGCTTTTGCCAAAAAGATGAACACCTTCTTAATCCTTAATTGTATCTAGGTAGGTCAGATAGCTATTACCCTTATAGAAAATGCCAGATGTATTTAATCAAATTTGGCTATAGGGAAAAAAAAATTCAAGATGGAAAGTCTTTGATAAAATACAATAGTTTTTAAACTTTTGTCTAGATTTTGTTTACTGACAACATATTGCAATACTTCAGGAATCTACCCACTGGGTGGTTATTGCCAAGGAATACCAATTGTCACTGCAATAGTAAACACTTACAGACAATGTGGGCTAGCTTGCACCTTATGACACGCTGTTCTCCTAAGTAGCCCATAGAAACCACAAATTTTCACAGCTCCTCAGGCAACACATCACTATGCATTATTATTATTATTATTATTTATTCATATTAATCAATTTGTAATATTATATATTATATATATTAATTATTATATAATTAATATTAATTTAATAAAACAATATTATAATATTGTTTTCAATGATGAATAACATTTTACATGGTAGAAGAACTATGGAGAAAGTAATAAGACAGCAAAAGCTTTATGAACAGAACAGAGATAACCTGAATAAATATAGGAAAAAAAAAAAAGAAAAAAAAAAAACCTGGTGAAAGGAAGACTGACTAGAAGTAGCTGACAAAGTCAAAAACAGTTGCACTTGAGTATTTTTTATTGAAAATCATCTACCTCCTTCAGTTTCTCCTGCAACATAAGCAACATATAATTTATTATTATCTTGACATAAGCAGCACATATTCTGGAGTGAAAGACAAGAAAGGTTACAAAAAATTACAAAAGAATGTAAGTGCAGATATTGTTTCTCACAATATCCTTCTGGACAGAAAGGCCAGCATGCAGATAGATAAAAACATATAATGATAAGTGAATAACTGGCTGACTGGTTGGGCTCAAAGTGTTATAGTAAAAGGAGTTACAACAGGCTGGTCTACAGTCATTAGTGGGATTCTGCTTTAGGGCCAGTTTAGGGCCCTCTGTTTTAGGGCCAGTTCTCTTTAATATTTTTGTCACTTACTTGGATACAAGACTTGAAGGTATACTAAACAAGTTTAAGGACAGTGCTAAATTCAGAAAAGCTGTTGACTCCCTGGACTGTATAGAGATCTGAATGCACTGAAGGTTTGGACAATCAAAAACATCATGGAGTTCAACAGCAGCAAGTGCAAGACTCTACACCTGAAACAAGACAAACCTAAATATACGTACAGAGTTGGGGAATGAAAGAAATCTTGCAGAAAAGAATCTGGGGATTCTGGTCGAAGTTGAGTTGAATATGAGCAATTTGCCCTGGTAGTAAAAAGGGCCAATGTACATCAAGTCCAGCACTGCTTATCAGTCAAGGGAAAGAATTGTCCCACTCTGCTTTGCACTTGTGCAGCTTCACCACAAGTGAAGTTTGTGCACAGTTTTGGGCTCCACAATATAAGAAGATAAGAAAATTATTAGAGAGTGTCCAAAGAAGTCTTTGCAAACTATAATTACATGCTATGCAAATTTTCATCTAGCAGAAAATTTATTTTTCATCTCTTATTTGATGTTTACTTTCCTCTCAGAATGGACAAAATATCTGTTCTGTTAATCTTCAGCATAAAATTTAGTAGTGAAAACATTTGAATCTTTTCATCTATTTACCATTTTGTTTTACTTCATTCTATCTATCTTTTTAAAATTATACAATTTCTATTTTTCTTTGATACTTTTCTTTTGCATACAGTATTATCATTCATATGCTTGTCAACAATAAATGGGACATGGATTCTCATAATGATATGTTTTATATTGTATATGACACTGTTTTAGAAGCAACCAATATTATGCGTGTTACATTTTTCAAGACCATTCTGTACACTGAATTTCAATAACAATTCCAGTATTCTTCTCAAGTATGTATGCTTCTGAATAGCCTTTGAAAAGAAAAAGAAGCATCTAAATCCATAGTAAAGTCTACAGAGATTTAAAAGGAACTCAAGATTTCATCATAGAAGTTTGGGGATGTCAGTTCCCAGATTTTGTTCTGAAGCAGTATCCAAAGTAAAGCACATTAGCTTAGGCCCAAAAAAGCATAAATTTTGGCTAATGTGGAACATGGTTGAAGCAATCTTGAGTCAACTCTGAGCAGATGTTAATGGATATTTTGAATTAGAATCTCCACGAGTTAAAGATGTAAATATATTTGCAGAAGGATCTAGGAATATTTTTAATAAATTCTTGACAATACTCTGCAAATGTCTTGAATTTCTTCTTTTTTATTTTTATTTTTGTCTTTGTGTCTGCGGAGGGAGGGAGGCGTGTATGATCTTAACATGTGTGTAACACAATATGATGAAAGAGAGAGATGGCGCTCAGCTCTTACATTATTTTTATTAAGTGAAAAAGACCTCTAAGTCAGTATTACCCTGGGTATCTTTATGGTCAATAGGGAAAAATGGAAATCTCCAGAGGGCAATTTACCAAGACACTCAGATATTTATTTAATAATTGCTGAAGCAATTTGGAACGTATCAAATATTCTGATGCACGTCACTAAATACTGGGATAAATCTCACAGTTAAATAAAAATATTTGTATCATTGTAATATTACATAAACCTGTATACATTAGCAACAAAAAAGAAAATTCTTAGGTAAGGGAAAGCCAAACATAATTAGTGATTATTTTGAAATTTTAAAATCAGTTCAATTTATGATGAATATAATCTGCTTTCTTTTTAAATATTGACCTTGGGGGAGGGGGGGGGAAAAAAAAAAAAGTGTTAGAGAGATTGCCTTCAGTTGCCAGATAAAACAACTTCTCATTCAAGGCTATAATAACAGTACATCTATATGCATTGCTACGATGAATTACTACTACTATAAATTCTGCAAAATCACTGTGCACTTTTAGCTTGATTATAAAAAACTAGCTTCTGCTGCTACCAATAAATCATTCTAGCAATGGAAGTGATACAACTGAGATTATCTAATAGGATGTAAAGACATTTTGTGAAAAAGGCTTTCCAAGATCTTCAGTTACAGTTCAACCAATGTCACAAAAATGGAAAAAGTAGAAATTTTGAGAGAAACAAAGGTATTCACCTTTCAATTCAAATTAACACATTTCTCTAAGTTCCTGCTTAAATGCATAACGCCAGAAATTTGATACATTCACAGTCTCAGCATGTAAGATTAGAAGATAAATGTGAAAGCAAAAAATATCACTTCACCAGAAAACAACATAAGTAATTTTAGATAAGAAAATACAAGATAGGTCACTCAGATCTGTATCAAAGTTTTGGATAAGTGAGATGTGATTGCAAACAGTGAATAGCATCTAAGCTGCTCCTTGCATTGAATTTATATAGCAAGATTTTGATAGTGGGGAGTGGGAGATAAAAATACTGTAATGGTCTGTTCCAGAAAAATGAGACCCATGATATAGATCCATGTTGGAGCAGTGCTTTAAAGAGCTGCAGTCTGTAAGGAGCCCACATGGGTTTAGTTCAGGAATGATAGCAACCCATGGGAGGGATCCCATGCTGGAGCAGGGGCAGAAAGTGAGGATGAAGTAGTGGCAGGGACAAAATGTAATGAACTGACCACAGCCCCCACTGCTTTTCACTCTTTTGCTAGGGGAGATAGAAGAAGGTAGATAAGGAAAGAGGAGGTTTTTAGTTTACTTTTAGTTTAATGCTGCTTTAATATGTTATTAATAGGTAAAAAACCATACATAAATCTAGTTATGCTGAATCTGTTTTACCCATAATGGTAAATGGTGGGAAATCTCTCCTTATCTCCACTCAGGGAGGTTTTTCTGATGTTATCGCTATGTTTCACTGAGGAGGGGGAATGTAAGAGCAGAGTGATGATGCTTAGCTGCCCATCTTTGTCAAACCACTGTATTTCTTTAAAAAGACTTGTTTCATTTTTAGTATAAATCAGTGATTTTTTTCAGAACCAAACAAAACCAGATTATTATTAGATAATGTACAATTAGTGTATGAAAAAAAAAATCCTGATTTTGGCTAGACTAAAATATAAACAAAATACTAATTTCACACATTACTAGCAGGGTAGGTCAGGCAGATATTCTCAAAGGGTTTAAAATATTGCTCAGGTTCAATGCAAATCTTTTTCACTAGATAGCATAGAATAAAACAACGTATGACACAGAGTTTAATCCACTGGAATTAATGTCTTTCATCTTTAGTTTTTCTATTACAGATTTTCTAAGGGCTACTATATCTTTCACTACTTTATTTCATCTTTGATTGTTTGTTTGTTTGTTTTATTTATTTCATATCTTATTAGCAGAAAGGATAGAGAATTGTATTTCTCTCTGTTACAGTCTGCTGAGTTCAGTTATCTCCAGATTACAGTATGTCCAAAACTCCTCAGCTCATATTTTAGCTTTCACTGTTAAGAGACAGAGTACTATCTTTGAAGATTTATACTGGCTTTCTGTTTCAATTAGTTATCTGCAAGATACTAATTCTATTTGTTGAGTCATTTAATGAACTTGAATACTTATCTAGCTTTGAGTTTGACAGAATTTTCATTCCTTTGATCAGTGTCCTGTGAATCATATGTCTTTCTAATGGAAAGCCTAAGACTAAAGTTCACTCAAGTCTCTTTCTTGTACATTTGCACAACATTCCATAAGAAGCCTGTTTGCTTGTGAAGAAGGGAAATATAATGGTGTTTCAGATTACTTTCTATATTATTATTGAGTTCTTTTAAGTTGTTTAGAAGAATTTGGGGGCAAGGTATTTTTTTAATTGTCTAATATACATACATAATAATATATTCAAATACTTTTCAGGGTCCACTGGCTGTCATTAGCTAAATGACAGTTTTCATTCACTTATATTCTATATTTCTAACATCAAAGCTACACAAAGATCTGAAATATACTCCATTAATTTCCTCCATTGCTGCAATAATTTTCCCAATTTCTTACCCAAATTCTGTTGTTAAGCAGTGTACTATTATTTATTTCTGTTATTTGTGCATCAAACATCTTTTTGTTTGTTTGGTTGGTTTTTCTTTTATTCCTTCAAATATTTACTATGAATGTTACAAGACATTTTTATGATCAGTTGTGGAATATATGCACTGACGCTTTTACTATGCAATACACACATTTTCATTAGATTTTCAATTCACTGTTTCATAGTAATTTAATTCATCTAAGCCTGTTGTACTAGATTTGAACACTTTATACATGAAGACTGCTCTGTAAATAATGCCTTCTATTTTATCATGTTGGCCCACGCTGCCAAATGTGGATGATTGTATGGCAGTAAACAGTGGACATTCCTACCAATATACCATTGAATTTTATTGTTATGCAACAGATAGCAGCAGAAGAGCAGTCTGACAAAGTGACAGATGACATAGAAGTGTGTAGGAAGAAAAAGTGCACAATGGAATTCCTCCAAGTGGAAAAAATTGCACCTACTAACATTCATGGATGCTTGTTGAATGTTTCTGGAGATCAGGCACATTGAGGCACAGTGAGGTGGTAGATGGTGCATTTCAGCAGCAGTGTTATTATAGCAACTGCGAAACAGTGCTTCATCTCACCTTGTGTCAATTATTATGAGTACAGCATGCAGTCTCTTGTTCATGGCTGATGAAAATGCATAGATAAAGGTGATGACTATGAAAAACAGTGTTTTGTAGCTGCAAATGTGCTGCATCAAATAGTGTTACCGTGCTCTTTGTATCTGTTGTAGTTTCCATGGAAATAAGTAAGACACATTACTTTTGGAGCAATCCATGTGTATGTGTGTGTGTATATAAATTTATGCATATATATATATATATGCAGATTAATTCAGCCACTTTCCCTGCAATTACTCAATATAATCCAATCCTGACTGTAGAAGTGTTTTCTGTAAATATATTTCTATGTTGATACTTTACTACAGCTGCTTTCAGGATTCATAATAATTTCAAACTTGATGTCATACTTGCCACTGACATTCCATCTACTTGCTTCATCAGTAGTTCCACTGGTCATGAAGTATTACAATCAAGTTTTCATTTTACAATTGATTCATCTGAAATTAAACCTTAATGATTAAATATATACCTATCACTTGCAGCAGAAGTTCTTTGCAGAAACCCAGATATAATCAGAAGTCAGCAAAGAGACAGTCTTTCTACTCAAATGAGTCACTAACCCCTGTTGATTATCTGTATAAGAAACTGAAGTTGCATTTCTTCCTTCCAGAGTCAACATCTGCATTCTTCATCTGCCTGAAGTCAAACTTCAGTACATGAGGAAAAGGAAAAGGAAGGGAAGGGGAGCCAGGGGGGGGGAAAAAAAAAAAAAAAAAAAAAAAAAAAGGATCACTTAGATCGCAATTGAGGGTTCCAAAATCACATATTCAGATTTAAGAAATGCTGTTAAGTTCTGATGTTTCAACAAAACTGTAGGAAATCTGCAAGGAGTATTCCAAAGCAATTCTGTGAAGAGAATTGTTTCTCATATTGGCTTTCCTCATCTTTTCAAGATAGAGTCAAATTTTGCCTCAGTAGGGTCTTAGCCTTAATGGACAGCAAACATAGAATATAAACCTGTGATTTGTCAGGATGCTCACTGAAGAAGGACAACAGTTCAGATTTTAAGAGGTAGAGTAAAATCTAAAGCATAGACCTCTGTGTCTTTGATTAATTTTTCAATCAGTTGAGATTAAAGATGATACAGACCAATCATAGCAATAATTCTATGAATTTCATGAGAAAATTGAACTTTTCAGAATTCTTGAGTGACTTAAGTTAAAATTGAAGATGACCAATACTGTGGAGGACAATAAAAATGTTTCTTTTAAAATACATTAGAAACATCTTCACAAAACCACAAGCAAAGTAAAGTTCTTCTCAAACTTGAAGAGGAGAGGAGAGGAGAGGAGAGGAGAGGAGAGGAGAGGAGAGGAGAGGAGAGGAGAGGAGAGGAGAGGAGAGGAGAGGAGAGGAGAGGAGAAGGAAATGGTGTTTCTAAGAGATGATTATTCAGTGTGCAATTCCGAATAATTTTTCATGCACTGTACAGACAAATATTTCAACTGTTTCAGATTTTGAAATCTAAGAATTTAAATGCATCTCTTCTCCAACTTTTCAGTAATTAACTTATTTTCTGCTCCATTGTCCTACATTAACAAGATACATTGGCAGTATTAAATAATGTTTATATCATTCAATCATGTTGATATGAGTATGAATCAGTATATTTTGCTGCTAATTGGAGAAATAATAAGGAGAAAAATTGATCACTTTTCCTTTAACTTTACAGGAATCTCCCTTATGTATTGTAAAATATTGTCATTCTTCAGTATGGAGATAAGATTTTAAAACTTTAAAATGTTTATTTCTTCAAGAGTTTTACTGTCAATAACCTTGAAAAGAAGAGCCACGATATTTTCAGAAAAAGAGAATTATTTATATTTTTCTCAGGGATTATGAAGTAATTTCAAGTTATTTCACTTCATTAAACACTGCTTGACTGCTTGGAAAGAACACTAAGGCATTCAAATGACAATCAGAATTAAAAAATATATATATTAGTTGAAAACTGTGTAGCAAGTTTAGATTTCTTTCAGTTACACTTTCTCTTTTTCTTCAGTGTTTTGTTCAAAAAGCACCTAGTAAAAAAATTAGGTCATGAAATTAGCAAAAACACAGTGAATTTTCTGCAAACTGAGATCTAATTCACTCAACATTACTAACTGATCTCTAAATAGAACAATATAAGACTTGTACTTAGGAACAGATGTGGGATTGTTAGTAGCAAAATATATAAGTAAAGAAATATAAAAGGGCTAAGGAAACCATAATCTGGAATATACAATTATGTTCTTTCTAAAACACACAATTCATTTTAAGATGCCTTGTACAGTTTTAAGATAACTTGGCATGGCATTTCCATGAATGTTAAGACATAGGGTATTAGGAAATTATTATGGAGGTAAAAAACATTGGAAGGAACAGAAATACTCAGAGAAATTCTCAAAGAGCAGATAACAGATGATTTTGGGAAGGCTTTCTCTTGCAATGAGCACTGTTCAATAGCTTCATTATCTCATTAATAAAACAGAAAAAGTGTTTGTCATATATGCAGATAATATGCTAGATATATGCTAGATAAAGTAATTTTTTAAAACATTTCGATTTTGATTCCTGGTCTGTCATTTTTAATTTATTTGTGTTACATAATAAATACCACTGGGGGACAGGCTTAGACTTCACAATAATCAAAATACAGGGAAAAATATCTGAAATCAATAAAATGCAGTGAAGACAAATGTACTCACAAGGGACAAACTTAATATATAAAATAACAGCTATACTGAAATATGGTGTAGGAGCTTATAGTAGACCACATCAGATACAAATCACTGATAGACACTAATCATAAAAGAGGAAGGATGTGACATAATAGACATTTACATTTATAATTTCCTGTTTTCCAGTTAGCATGATTAGTTCAAAATTGGATAAGGATAGGTAAAATTAGGAAAGACAAACTTTGTCACAATTGTTATGCCTTAGTTTATAAACAATGAGAGATGCCATTACGGATTTCAATAAGATTGAGTACAAGGCCTGGCACTGGGCTGAGGTAATCCCAAACATGAATGCAGGCTGAGCGATGAATGGGTTGAGAACACTCCTCTGAAGGACTTTTGAATATCAGCGGACAAAAAAAGTGAATACACTCTGACAATGTGTGCTTGCAGCCCAGAAAGTAAAATGTATCCTGATCTTAATCAAATGAAGCATGGCCAGTGTGCTGGAGGAAATGACTTTCCCCCTCCACTCCACACTTAGGAGACCCCACCTGTGTTCACCTCTGGGATACCCATAGAAAGGGCATGGGCCCGCTTGAGTGGACCCAAAAGGGCAGCCTTGAAAATGACCAGAGGACTGGAGCACCTCTCCTGTGAGGGAAAGCTGAGAGTTGGAATTGTTCAGCCCTATTGTTTCTGGGAAGGACTGTGTGTATAATGTGAGATTGCCTACCATAGCTACATAGGTCAGTCTGAAAGTAACGCCTGTTTATTTCTGTGGAAACTGCAACAGACATGAAGAGCACAGTAACATTACTTGATAGAATCAATTCTTAGCTACAGATTGCTATTTTTTAACATAGTCAACATCATTAGCTATGCATTTTATCTGACGATGAAAAAGAGTCAGTATACTGCACTTGTAAAAATTTGCATGAAAGAACACCACCCACTGCTTCACAGCTGCTGTGACAACATTGTTGCTGAAATGCACCATTGACAAACTCACTAATATCCACTGTTTGGTCTATATAAATGTTCAGAAAACATCGTGAATGTCAATAGGCGAATTCTTTCCTGCATGGAGGAATTTTTTATGCATCTTTACATTATATGTACTTCCATATCAAATGCCCTTTTGTCAAACTGCTCCTCTGCAGTCACCTTCCACACAACAATAAAATTTAGTGGTATACTGGTGAAAATGTTCAGCCTCTACTTCCATACCACTAATATCCATGCTTGACTTGTGAGCCAACATAATAAAATAGGAGGCATTAATTTCATAGCCCTCATAGTTATCTTCTCTACACATATAGCAGCAAATGAAAATAGGGAAGATTCTATTTGTCATCAACATGAAATATCAACATGAAATATTCATACCTCTTGCCTTTAGCCCTTCTTTTTACTTCTTTTTTTTTTTTAATCTTTTTTTCTCAAGAACATGTATTTACCAACAAATATCTTCAATATGAAGAAAGTTTCTAAAGAGTTGGAGGCCTGAATTCCACTGTCATTTTGAGCATACCTTTAAAGGAACATTTTTCAGTTAATCTATTTTTATGCTTATATTTCCATATTTTGAATAAGTATTTCCAATTGTTACTTCTTTCCTTTAAAGGCTAAACAGCAGACATATGCAAGATCTAGTAGCATCAGAGCACAAAGATTAAGGTCTCTAGGTAAGATTTCTTATCATACAAGTTTTTCTGTCAGTTCTTGGAAGCAAGTGCTCTTTGCTCTTTGTTTTGTTTTCTTTTAACACCACAAAGAAGAAAATTTTGGAGATTGTGTATCTCATGCTATCAATAGTGTTTTCTCTTGAATTCAGATGTGAAACTCCTGACCTTCTCTATGCACATAGGTATTTTTCTTCAGTTCCAAATGAAAACTAGCATATAGATTTATGGCTATATCCAAGGACAACATATGAGACAAAGTAGGGAATGTGGATTTTTACAAGGTTCTCAGACAAAATAATTTGTCATCCCTATGATACACACCAGTCGTTTCATAAAATTCTGGATAGTCCATTTATATACAGTTGTTCATGAGTCTTAGGCTTCTCTTATTTTCTCTCCAAGTGAGATTTCCCATGTTAACTTTGTGTCTGCTTCTCTATGGTGTGAGCAATTTTGAATAGCACAGCGCTGATTTAGAGGTTAACAAGGAGGTTTCAATTCACAGGAACTTCAGCTGGTCCAGACAGATTTCTCACAGTGTGTGTACTTAAAGAAGTGACTTTAAGCTTGGAAAATAACAAATACTGAAGACTACTCTCTTAGCACTTCAGGAGGTGCTGAGAGATACTGAAAAATCTTTGAACACATGAGTTCACAAATGATTCTGACAGAAAACAAACAAACAAAAAGCTTTTTAACATTTTCATTCTTATATTTAAAATAATAATAATAATAATCCTGAGTTTTGATCTAGTTTCATGTCTCCATAATTTGTAGAAAAAATGTCAGTAGGATGGTTTGGTTGAGTTCTGCGACTAGCAGGGTAGGGGGACCCATGGACCCACACCTCAGGAAAGGAGAAAGGGGAAAAGGGGAAAGGGTAGGAAGATGGGTCTAAAAACAAAACAGCAACAACTATCTGAGAAGAGAGAAACTAATAATATATCGGAATGCAAGATAACACAATATAATACAATATAATGTCATATAATTGGAATTGAAGATAGTAACTCAAATAGTATGAGAGAAAGTGTCCAAAAACTGAAGGCTTTACTCTAATGCTGCAAGTGAGATGTCTAGCTGGGACAATCAAAAAGGCAAAAGAAAACAAGTCCCATGACCGGTGAACAGTTTTATCTTTTCCTTTGTCCCCTAGGGTATACAGTTTTTCTCTTCTGAGAACCAGGTACTCAGAACTATACAAAATCCACTGATCTCGGGCATTAATTCCTTAACTCCCAGTGCACTACATGATGTTATGATGTGGAATACCGATTAAAACAAACAAACAAACAAAAAAACAAAAAAAACATAAAACCTTGACAAAAATATATGCAAAGCAATATTTTGACAGATTTTATTAGTAATATTCTTTTTCATAACACAAGATTATATGCTCAATTAATGCAGAATTTACACTCAGTGATGGTTCCAAGTGATGTTCTTGCTCTAGCACCACTGCAAGACAACTGCAGTATGCACAATTTATAACCTGTGGCAGTGGCTTCAATGTTAAGGAAAAAACCAATACTTATGTGCTGAAGATAGTCATCTTCCAAAGCTTGTAGAGGTCAGGTAAGTCTTCTATGAATAAAAACTTATCTTACTATCAGAATATCTGTGTTTGTACAACATACTCCTGGTGGTGAATATAGTTTCCAAAATATCACTGGACCAAGCTACCATAATTTTCTTCCATGAGTGAGTGGATTTTCCTTTATGAGCTCTATGAGTTATAAGTTTGAAACTCTGAGTTAAATGTGTAAACAATATTCTAGGAAAAACACTTTTATTGATGTCAATGACATCTAGGCCACAAATGTCCTATCAGAAAGTGATTCATAACTTAGTTTTATAAGCAGTGATATTACTTATTTACTGTGATGTGCCTAACAGTAGAGAGAAGGACTGTAATAGTAATATACTCCAGTGATTCCTCTCCATTAGTCTTCCTAGGATGGAGCTATTGTCAGGCAGAATGAAAGATGCACACCTGAACATTATGTAAATCATATTGTTTTCCATGTCAGTTATGAACTGTAATTAGACAATAAGAAAAACAGTTACAAGAATAATGAAGGCTGTGGATTCTGCTTAGAGAACCTACAGATTCTTCATACTAGAGAAAATTGCAAGCAGAATACATAAGTACCTGCTAGCAATTACCCTGTTGAGAAGAAGCCATATCTGTCATTCAGCTGCAAAAATAGACAAGCCTTCAAACTGATGCTCCTTTAGAACTGAAATAGAACAAATTTCAACTCAAGAAAATTAGAAAAAATTGTGAGTAGTGTGGAAGCTACTGCACTGGAGTCAGGGAGTATTCCAAGTGATCTCTTCAAGTTCACTATTTCATTTTGAAAGATGATGATGATGATGATGATGATGATTAATCATGATTATACCATCTTGCAGAGGACCTTCTGCAGTCACTGCCCATTGACCTCTTGGATCGATTTAGCTTCATATCTTCAGAAGATTTTGGATACCTTACTCACTTGGCTGATGAGTGAATAAATGGATCCAACTGAGAGTTTAGATGACCAGAAAATTATGAATTGATGGAGGTAGATCTGAAATCAAGCTGAGAAGACAAGCTGGTACATCAGTAGGAGAATCAAAAACAAAGATGTTGAGGAGAGCTGGCTACTCTTCAAAGATGCCTTCCTGAGAGCGCAAGAACTCTCCATCCTTCTGAATAAACCTCTAGGTAAATCCCTCCCCTGCTGTGAGGACAGAGCACATCCGAGACAACCTCATGAGACTGAATGTGTACAAGTCTATGGGGCCAGATGGTGTGCATCCAGGCGTTCTGAAGGAGCTGGCTGAGGTGGTTACCGAGCTGCTCTCCATCATATTTGAAAAGTTGTGGCTGTCAGGTGAGGTCCCGGATGACTGGAGGAAGGGTCACGTCACTCCCATTTACAAGAAAGGGAGCAAGGAGGACCTAGGGAGCTACAGGCCGGTAAGTCTCACCTCTGTGCCTGGGAAGATCACGGAACAGATCATCTTGGATGACATACTTGATCACATGAGGAATGAGCATGTGATCCGAGACAGCCAGCATGGCTTCACCAGAGGAAGGTCATGTTTGACCAATCTGGTCGCCTTCTATGAGTGACAGCATCGGTGGAGAAGGGAAAGTCAATCGATGTCATTTACCTGGACTTGAGCAAGGCCTTTGACATGGTCCACCACCACACCCTTATCTCCAAATTGGAGGGATGTGGATGTGATGGGTGGACCACTCGATGGATAAGAAACTGTTTGAAAGGCCGCAGACAGAGGGTGGTCATCAATGGCTCCATGGTCCCAGGTGAAGGCCGGTAAGTAGAGTGGCGATCCCCCAGGGGATCTGTCTTGGGACGCAGTGCTCTTTATAACATCTTATCAATGACATCGATGGACGGAATCGAGTGCACCCTCAGTAAGTTTGCTGACAACACCAAGCCGAGTGGTGCGGTCGACACGGTAGAAGGAAGGGATGCCATTCAGAGGGACCTCGAGAGGCTTAGAAAGGTGGGCCCTGGTGAACCTGAATGAGGTTCAACACGGCAAAGTGCAGAGTTTTTGCACTTGGGCCGGAGGAATCCCAGGCATCCATACAGACTGGGAAGGAGCCGTCCTTGGAGCATCGCTCTGTGGAGAAGGACCTGGGGGTCTTGGCAAGATTGAAAACTTAACATGAGCCAGCAGTGTGCCCTTGCAGCTCGGAAGGCAAATGGTATCCTGGGCTCCATCAGAAGAGGGGTGGCCAGCAGGGACAGGGAGGTGATTATCCCCTCTACCCTGCTCTTGTAAGGCCCCATCTGGAGTACTGTGTCCAGGTCTGGAGCTCCCAGTACAGGAAGGACAGGGAGCTGTTGGAGAGGGTCCAGAGGAGGGCCACGAAGATGATCATGGGACTGGAGCACCTCCCCTATGAAGACAGGTTGAGGGAGCTGGGCTTGTTCAGCCTGGAGAAAAGAAGGCTGCGGGGTGACCTCATTGCATACCTAAAGGGAGCCTACAACAGGAGGGGAATCAACTCTTTGAAAGTGTAGATAACACAGCAGAACAAGGGGAAATGTTTTTAAGTTGAGGGAGGGGAGATTTAAGTCGGATGTCAGGGGGAAATTCTTTTACAGAGAGAGTGGTGAGGTACTGGAACAGGCTGCCCAGAGAGGCTGTGGATGCCCCATCCCTGGAGGTGTTCAAGGCCAGATTGGATGAGGCACGCCTGGGCATCCTGGTCTAGTATTAACTGGTCTAGTATAAAATGGGGAGGTTGGTGGCCTTGAGTGTGGCAGGTGGTTGGAGACTTCATGATCCTTGAGGTCCCTTCCAACCCTGGCCATTCTGTGATTCTGTGATTCTGAAATCAGTGACATACATGGCCAGGCACATATGTAAGATCTCTCAGATTAGGGTAAGGTTTAGGGTTAGGGTTAGGCAGTTCATGAGTGCTGCGTTAGTGACCGTGGTGAGGACACTTCCACCTTTCTCACCTTTTCTCACACCACTTTCCAGTAGTCAAATTCAAGGTTGGAAAGCTGCACTGTATCAATTGCTGCCTATGGGTACAGGCAGCCAAAAATACTGGGGGTGAAATCCACAGGGGATTTTCACTCTCAGACTCGCACTGACAAACAATTGAAGAGAAGCCTTAATGTATCTATGCTATACTGTGTATGCAATATAATCAAATATCAAAAATAGCTATTCAGTTTTTAGCACCATT